>CAAKHD010000495.1:52560-83251 GCA_901007705.1 Fistularia tabacaria
GTGTAGCGTGAGGGGGAGGAGCAGAGGGGACGGGGCACTCACGTGTGTGTGTGTGTGGGTGTGTGTGTGTGTGTGTGTGTGTGTGTGTGTGTGTGTGTGTGTGTGTGTGTGTGTGTGTGTGTGTGTGCGTGTGTGTGTGTGTGTGTGTATGTGTGTGTGTGTGTGATCTGATATCTTTTTAAGGGCCAGTCTGCATTCTAAACTATTGAAGTGAGGACATTTTGTGAAAGAAAATGTACTGCGGTCTTCCTCCCCTTCCAAGACCCCTTCAGAGTAAGGCTCGTTTTATAATGATACGCAGGTTAGTTCATGTTTATAATATTTGCATATAAAGGGGAAATGAACTATGCCTCTTAATGTCCTCATAAAGGTAGCTCTACAAATGCCAGTTTGTTTGTAGAGACAGCACAGATAGATTTGTTTTCACTCTGTGTGATAGTCATCCCAATCTTATTAAGGGCTGCTGTTGCTGCTGTGTCCTTCCTCCTCCTCCTCCTCCTCCTCTTTTCCTTCCTCCCTCCCTGCCTCTTCCAGTCTTTGCCCCTCAGTCTCTTTCTCTTTCTCCTCCACCCGCCTGCTGCTTCTCCTCCTGCCACAGAAAGAGACGTGGAGCGTTACACTGCACTGCTGAAAAGGCCTCCAGGCTCACATTCACTTTTTTGTGAGCTGTTCCTCTCTCTCTCTCGCTCTCTCGCTCTCTCTCTCTCTCTCCCCCACTCTTGCACTGGCTCTCTCGCTCTCGCTCTCGCTCACGCTCACAAACACACATACACACACACACACACACACACACACACACACACACACACACACACATATATACACACACACTTAGCCAAATGAAAATGTCAGGGGAGGAAGAGACTCTGTCAAACGGGTAAGATATATCACATCTGCTGCATTATTGGATGGCGTGTCTGTAAGATGCACTGTAAATGGGGGTTTTCTGTTTTTTTGTCGTTGTCACGTAATTGGATCTGTGTGTGTCTCAGGCTATGTGTTTGGGCTTTGACTCTCAGGCATGTGGACAAACTTGCTTGGATTATTATAGAACAGATTTGTGTCACAGCTAAATGCTACGAGGCCTTACCTCATCTTCTGCCAGCTAGAAGGAGGGGTGGGGGGATTGATGAAATCCCCAAACTAATGCTTAGTCACTCTGTGGAATTGTGTGCGTTTGTGTACTTTCTCCGAGCAAATGAAGAGGTGTGTGCACTGAAGTGTCGCCAGTGTGCTGGCTATTGGGGCTCATCCGTGTGTGTGTGTTTGTGAGCACATTCGCCTCACTGATAATGATCATCATTGTATAAGTTGCTCTCAAGAGAAATCCATGCAGAATTAACGACTTGCTGACTTGAAATTACATTAAGTCACCAGGACAATGCCCGCGATGTGCTTCAGGAACTCAATAGACTCCTCATTGTAACAGTTGTCATGCCTTCTTTTTCTCTGTTACAACTGGCATTTCTTTCCCGTTACTTAAGCACAGCGTCGTGTACTGTGTTGCAATAGTTTGTAGTTTGTCTTGTCTTCCCTTTCCGTATATGTCTAAAATTGTTTTACGATCAGTCGGGACCAGTTGCCTTGGTTTCCAGCGATACAGAAATGATGAAGCCATTGATGGTTGGTAAGCTCTATTGCTGTCTAATATTTCTCCGTCACAGCTTTTTGTTTACCAATGTGCCGATTCACTGCAGTCTGAAGTGGAGCGTGGTGTCATGTCCCTTAGCAACCTGTGCTCAGTCATTGTGTAGGATTTAAAAAGAGGCTCCACAAACCGAGATACTGGCTCGACAATTGACCGATATATGATTTTCCCACCCTGACAAGAAGATTATGTTTTCAGATGACAAATATTTCATGAAGATAGGTTGCCTTATTTTCATTAGTGAACGCTGAAAGACAGGTGCCACCTGGAGGAAGGATCCATGAAATCAGCGAGCAGATCCATTTACAAGAGAAAATACATCCTGTGTTAGCTTTATGAATCCAACAGGTGACTCGACCAGAGGGAACTGGAATCTGTCGATTAGGTTTTCAAAAATACAAAAGAATATGTCTTGCTATGGATCGAGTTAGGTCTTAATGCTTAGAACAAGATAAAAGTTAAGCTCAAAGTCAGTAAGTCATTTTGGTTCATAAGAGTTGGACAAAAAGCCAATTCCCCAAATGCACATTTTAGTTGGACTAACTGACACAAGAGTCAAAAGCAATAATCCAGTTGCATTTCATTCTCCAGCCTCCTGTCTGTTCTTCCAGGGCCTTTTGTTTGTGCCTGAACTTTTTCTTATACAGAGCAGAGAATGATCTGGTTTGATCTAGAGGGTTTGTGTCAGTGACTGTGGAGCAACTCCACAGTCTTGCCCTTAAAATTATATTGGTGAAACGCACAAACGATATGGTGGCTTGTTCCACTCTCTCTATTTTGAATTGTAAAACAAGTCTTCTAGATGCTCCTCTAACCTTCTATAACTGTATTTTTATATTGACAGCAAAAAGCACAAAGGCTTCGAACTTAATCTGTCGTGAAATAATATTATATTCGTATTATTGTAATAATAAAACAGGCCTAATTTAAAAAATAAAAGACTTGACTTTCAGTGTATGAAATGGGATTACCCCAAATTTGGTAATTTTTCCTAATCCCATTCACCATGTGTGGAGTTCCGATTTGCTACAGCATTAGGCAGCATTAATTGAGTGTGAGTGGACTTGAAGACCCGTGCGAAGTGAGAATGTGTGAGTTGTGTGTGGGTTGTTGCAAAAGTGAATTGTGTGTTGCTGTTATTATCAGGAAACAGAGCTTGCCACTAGTCATGCGGTAAGCAAAGCAGTCACCCGCATGTCATTAGCTAAAGCATCACTATCGTGTGTGCACTCCTTCATGGCAATGGTGGTGGTGGTGGTTGTCATGGTGGTGTGTGCGTGTGTGAAAGAAACACTGACGGGTGTATAGATCCCCTGTGTTTCTAATAGCCAGGAATGCCAAGTGTATGCTGAATATTAGTCATCGCCATTACGCGACTTAGCAACCGTGTTCGTCTTCTCTTCTCTTCTGTCCTTCTGCGATCTTCTAATAGTTGTGGTTGATCCCTCAGCTGTCAAATAATGAGGCAGCTGTTTCAATGAACTTTCGTCCATTTTTTCATGTCCACTTTAAAAGTGAAATTAAAAAAAGTAACTGATCAGTTGGAATCATACATAAATCAAGTAGAATTGCTAATGTGGTAGGATGAGGAATAAGAACAGCACTGGAACCACGGGACGAGGACGGCGAGGGGAGACGTCACAGAAGAGGGCAGGACTACCTTCCTGCACCACAGAATCCCCTAGCTTGAGGCCAGTGCATGTCGACCTAAGGGTGAGGACATCCGGGTCGCTGGGCTGGTCAGCGGCCACACCCGAGAAATCATAGCCGAGGTGTACACGACACATGATCACATGCGACAGGCAATCGGCAACGGGGTTGGACTTCCCAGCCACATGCCGAATGTCATTTGTGAACTCGGAGACGGCTGCCACTTGGCGCTGCTGTCGAGCAGACCATTGCTCAGTCGCCTTGAACAGGTGGAAGGTCAGTGGCTTATGGTCTACATAAGCCGTGAAAGAGTGACCTTCCAGCAGGAACCGGAAATGACAGGTTGCCAGTTGCGAGCGACTCCTGGTCAGAAACACTGTACTTATGCTCACTATCTCACTGCTCGTGGCAAAAAAATGCGAGTGGTTGCCATGCATTCGCCACCAGCTGTTCAACCACCGCCCCCAACGCTATGTCAGACGCATCGGTCTTCAAAGCAATAGATGCCATGTGTGGGATGGGCGAGGAGGGCTGCGTTAGCCAGGGCGCGCTTAACCCCGTCAAAGGGCTGGACACGTTTGGGAGTCCAGTCAACAGGGCCGTCGACCTTCTTCAGATGCAGAGCCCTGCAAAGGGGCTGAAGGAGGTGGGCAGCGCAGGGAGGGGGAAATGGTTATAAGAATTCACCGTGCCCGAAAACTCCCGACAGAGGCTGGGCGGGGAAATTCCGCTACTGCCTGCATCTACCGCCTTGTGGCAAAATGCGGTGACCCAAGGAATCAATCACTGGTGGTCCGAACTGACACTTGGCTCGGTTGACTGACTATCAGGCCATGTTTGTCTAGGCGACGGAAATTCTGTGTCAGGTGCTGCAGATGCTCGTCACCCAACGGGCTGGCCACCAATATGTCGTCGACATACATAAATACAAATTTAATGTCAAACAGCACCAACTCCATCAGCCTCTGAAAGGTTTTAACTGCTGTTCAAGCCGAAGTGCATGTGCATGAACTCAAAAAGCCAAAATGGGGTGTTTGCTACCGTCTTGGTGCGCGTGTCCTCCGCGCGCACGGGAACCTGATGATAGCCACGCACCAGATCCACCTTTGAAAAAATAGTGGTACCTGCTGTATGGAGAAGTCCTGGATGTGGGGGATGGGATAGCGGTTGTTTGCGGTGATGTTTTTCAAACGGTGAAAGTCACTGCAGGGCCTGTGTAAAGTGTCTTCTGGCCAGCAGGACCCAGTCAGCTCCTTCGCCATACTTGGCAGTCACTGGCGGCCAGACACCGGGAGTTAGCCAAAGCCGTGCGAGCCGGAGGTGGGAGCTGGCGAAGGAAGACGTATGGGAAAAAGAAGGATCTCAGTCCGAGCCTCACAGTGATAGCATGTCGTCCATGAGGTCAACAGCTGTGCCATCGCCCAAACTGGGTAGGGAGAAGAGTCTATCCGCCCTCTGCGCTGCAGACCGGCTGTACCTCCGTAGCAGGAGTCGTTTAAGGGCGAAGTATCCACCTTGTTGCGTTGGGTCACGCAACAGCTGCATGGCATGCAGTGTGGACTTCTGGTCCAGCACTGCAGCTGGATTCACACACTTCTTCTGAATCAGACATGTTCAAAACGGGGTCACCAATGTGGGAGGATGAAGAAGAAGAACACACGAAGGTGGATTTAAACCTTATTCCTGAACTCCTTTAACCCAAACTAACAAGGAAACACGTTGAGCCAGAAAACACAGGGGATGTAAACCACATCCCCCAGCTACAGTCCTATCGGGTCAGAGGCACCGCCCCTAGTTTCTGCCACGCTAATGATGTTAATTGTTCCTAAGCACAAATACCTTATGGGGCAATTTGTGTTTTATTTTATCTATACATGTTTTTTTTTCATTAATATCACTATGACAATATACATTAAACAAGGAGACACAAGACATGTTTGGAGAACTGCATCGTCAGAGTTGTGAGTGAAATCAGAGGAGGGCAGTAGCAAGTGGCTGGAATAGAGCAGGACATTCAGTCATGGCTTGTGTTCAGTTGGGCAGCATTCTATGCTCATCACGTGAGGGTCATGTGCACAAACTCTCCCAACACTGCAACGTTATTAGCCATTATTAGTGCTTTCGAAAAGACATGTATTTATAAAGGAGCCAACTGCTATTATTTACAGCAGCATGTGCATTTAATCTCTCATGAATGATCCTTTTCAAAAGTCACACACACGCACACGCACACACACACACACACACACAACAAAATAATTAGGTCATTTATGCTGTCTTTATTTAAAAAAATCCATTTGTCTGTCATGCTTTTCTAAATGCCATTGATCTTTGCATGGACTGATCCATGGAACTGAACTTTTTTGTTAGATTTTGTTTACTGACAGGGGTTTTTCAAATTGCGCCCCCCTTCCGATCACAATGTATCAAAATATTTTGGATCATATAAAAGACTGTAGATGATAATTGTGAATCTTTCATCCTGTTTCCCAATCTTTTGTTGCCTCCGCTCCCACAATTTCTTGTATATTGCATTATGGTAATGTGATGTACTGTAGAAAAATAATGAAATCAGTACAACAGAAAAATCTTACTTTTATTGCCTTGCATTGTTATTTGTGAACTGAATGTCTAAAAAGATTTGGAAAAATCTATTATACATTTTACAGTGTTGTATTTAACATGATGTAACTTTGACAATCACTGTACATTTTCTTGCCTTATTAAATTGTGGAAAAGTGGATAAGGGTATCATGAATTGTCACAATATTAAGATATCATCTCTCTGCAGCTGCTTCTTGTTTGGTAACATTTGTCAATTATTTTACTGTTTTATGTAACAGTGCACTACACTGCTAATTTGCACTCTATTATTATTATTTTGTTAATTTCATATCACCATGGGATGATGAGTAACATCTTCTCGATTCCTCTGTACATCCAGTACTTGCAGAGGAATTGACAATCAAGCTGACTTTGACTGACTAAAAAAGAGAGGGTTCTCTGCGCCAGAGAAGGAGAGAGAATCTTAATCTGTTTTATCTGGCAGGGCAAAGTGCTCCTCTCTGAAATTGTCTCACATAACTCACATAAAACAACATGAGGTGCACTGGAACACAATATACCCCTTTAATATTTCTTTATTACTAATCTAATTGCTAAAATTGCCTGATAATGCAATTGTGAACAATGTCAAAAACAACAACCTACGGTCATCACCTGGTCTGGACCTTATTTTCTCTGGCCCATGTTTCAACCCTCCACCCATCTTTTTAACGGACAGTGGCTTGTTAGGTTTTGCATAATCTTGCTAGGAGACAGACAAACAGCCCTGGAAACACAAGTTCCTTTGTTGCCCTTCAGTTTGTTTAAATAAGATTTTACTCTGTGAAAATCGAATTTGTTGAGTAGGACCTGACTCCCTGCCCAAGTTAGAGTTTAAAAACAGTTGTGTGACTGATACCGTATATCTCTGCTCGAAAACTCGGCCCTTCCTTCCCTGATTATCCACACGGTGTGTTTTCTTGTGGTTGTCCAGGTGCTCCAGGTCTGACCTGACCCTGGCCCTAGAGGACTGCATGGCCGCTCTGGATCTGTTTCTCAGAAATGAATTTGAGCAGGCACAAGCACGGCTCAGATCCAGGTAAGAGTCCAAGCTGAGTGACACATCAGTGGTGCTGTAAAAGCCCAATGTGGATGAACATGAACAGGTCAAAGACAAAAACTGATGCTTAGTATTCAAAAACATTCTCAATGTTTGTATTTGGGGTCTACAAATCCACGCAGACTTTAGCCAAAAGACTAGAAAGATGTCGCGGCCCGGTGAAATGTTACAAAGCTGTGCTTTTTTTAATGAAAAGATGTTTTATGATTTTCCGAATTGAATCAGCATTAGCTCCCTTGTTACAATTGCTTTTATCCTGTGAGACTCTCTTCTGTTACTTTTAGCAAAGTAACAGAAAACGGCAAAGATGTTCTATGATTTTTATGATTTAATGAATCAGCATTAGCTTCTTTATTACTATTACTGTTTTTCTGCGAGACTATTCGATTAGTTTTAGCGAAGTTACAGAAAACAGAAAGGATGTTTTATGATTTCACGAATCAGCATTAGCTCCCTTACAATTACTGTTACTATTAGCTAAGAATTGTCTTCCTGTTAGTGTTGGTTCTTTACATTTTTGTGAATTAGAATCTGAATATGAAAATGAAATGAACAGCAATACACTTAAGGGGTAGGATAAGGTAGGGGAGGGTGGCGAAGGGAGTTTTTAGGGTGTTATCAGTTGAGGAGCTGGTCAGCTCTGAGGACAAAGGTTGCCCTCCTCCTATGAGTTTTGCAGCGGGGTCTGAGGGGAGCCGCTCAAATGTCATTTGAATATTTACACAAAGAGAGGCTTCCTCAAACCATAAATATTCTTTAACTGCGGCCACTACTGTCCAACTTTGTGTCAGCACGCAATACGCTGTATATAAATCAGGGTTTGTGAAATACTCCGGTGGCTGTCAATAATCACCATGCCAACCCCCTCTAGTTGCTTCCAACTGATGCTCAGCATATGTAATTATTTCTATAACCCCAGTTTTGAAAATGTTCGGTCTCCTTTTTTCCACAAACAGTGTCATGTACTGGGACATGCAAATGCCATTTGCTGTCAGGATGTCAAATGTCAACTTTGCACATGTAGTGCCACAGTAGTTGTGTGTACTAATTCAACACACAGATGAGGACAGGTCTTTCGAATTGACAGGAAGCAGTCATCATATTTCTCGTTTGCAGCCAAATTACCACGAAGACAGCAAATGCTGTCAAAAATTTCCCATGAGCTCATAAAGACTTCAAATACCCAATTTTTCCAAACAATGTCTTTGGACAAACGCACAGATCACATTATAGTAAGTACTCATTCATATGTGTACTATCTGATCTGAATCATCAACACTTAATGCCTCAGCTTTACTGCAATCTTTCTGTAATCCCAGGACTAAGTCAGTCTCAACTCAAAACAGTCCAGTAAATAAACTTTAGCTCTAGCTTTATAACATTTTAGCATTCTAACAAAAACAGGAATTGTTATAAAGCAGTAAGCACTCCTCCAATCACTCATTTGTTACTTCTGATTTCTTACTTTCTCCTTTCCTTAACTCTATTTTTTTCCTTCCGCCCCAATTGACGTTTGTTGACCCCTAAATAAAATAACAACTTTTTTTGCTGCTTGAAATGAAGTGGATCTTAAAAAGTATAAGTTGCCTTAACAAGAAAAGTTAGACCTTTACAATTCTCAGACATTCTCTTCTATGATATTAATCTGGCATGACATGTGTTCCTCCAGTCTGGATGTTTGACTTAGTGCGGTGCCCAGAGAGGCCTGATGCTTTCACTTCTATGAATGAAGAATTTCTTTAAGTACCAGTCAGAAGTTTCCGCTTGAGCAACCAAAAAATAGATATGATTCTATTTTTTTAACTCAGAATGCAAAAGTGCCACAAGGCCAAATAAAGCCCCTGCATGCTTCTTTAGTCTCCGTTAGCTGAGATGGTGATCAGATGCTGCTGCAAATCTACAATGTGCAATTTAGCAATTGACGAGAACCATGACACTGCTGAGCTCCCAGGATGTTACCTGTTATGCAGAATTGAGAACAAGGTGCATGGGAACACGCTGAAAACGACTTTTGTAGACTGGAAACTGCTGCCAGCAGAATGCAGGTTATTGTATCCGTTGTCAATGAGATGATATGCAGCAGTGAGATATTTGAGATTCTCCCTAGTTTTCAACCCAGCCGCAAGAAATGTGATCAACCTCACAGTTGACTCTGAGAAGGTTTCCTAGCTTTTCATGGTTATATAAGCCTGGTGCGATGGCATCCAGGAAGGCAAATTCTCCCACCTTCCAGGAACAGAAACTGCATTCAATAAATATTTTTAAATTCTAAATTTAAATCTAAACTACCTTGATCTATTACTCAGTTAAGACAATTCAAAGTGAAAGAATGCTCTGACCAGCTTCTGGTTTTGGAAATGTAATGGATGCGGTGAACAAAGATGACTGTTGACAGAGTGAATATAGAAAAAGATGAGTCATTGTATCAGCCAGTACGGTAGTTATGAAGACTGACAGCATTCCTGTAAACACCTGCCTTTGTCTTTGACCAAACTTATGCTGCATGCCTTTTTAGTGTTTTCATAGTTGTTTGCTGTTGCTAAAAATGTATCTGGGCTCTATAAATCCCTTATATCTGTAGATGGAAAATGCGCATTTTCAATTCTACACAGCCACACAGCTACAAAGCTACGTGAAGATAGCACGTGGACTGGATTATATATTGTTGTTTTTGCGTCTCATATTGCGGAACAGCAAGGCTTCTTAACTGGAACAACAAGAATATCCTCGGGAAAATGTCTCTGACATGAAGCATTGCAACTTCCCCTTTATATACTTTGGGCGGGTTTAAAGGATTTTAATCCAGCATATGATATGACACACCAACAGTGGGGGGTATTGTATCAGGTTATAGCTTTCACCTTCCAGTCACACTCATTATTTGCCCACGATCAACTCCTCCATTCTCTGTTCTTCACTTTTTTTTTGTTTTCTTCTCTGCCAACATTGTAATTCAGTAATCCAAGAGCAGCAAGTCATTCAAACCAAATTGCTTTTTTTCTAGGTCTCATATCCTCTTTCATTTTCAAATACATTGCTATATAAATAAAAAAAGCAAATGTCGCACATTGTTCTCTGAACAGAACCAAAGACAGCATGTACCATGCCCTGACCTACGCTACCATACTTGAGATGCAGGCCATGATGACATTTGATCCTCAACACATTTTGACTGCTGGAAACACCATGAAGGAGGCCCAGGCGGTCTGTCAGCGGTGAGGCTGCCGTACGACATGGGGCTGTCATTCTTGGCTGATGGCTGATAAACTGTGTGTCTGGATTAATTTTAATTTTAATTTTAATTTTAATTTTAATTTTAATTTTAATTTTAATTTTAATTTTAATTTTAATTTTAATTTTAATTTTAATTTTAATTTTGTAAAAAAAAGAAAAGGATTCAAAAAATGATCACAAGTACTTTTGTTCTTCTGTTTCTGCCCTGTTAGTAAAACAATGTGTAACAGTAAATAATAAAAAAACAAGTTTGTGATATATCTGTATTTCTTTTGTGGGCTGAGAGAAAATTCTTAACTCTGACATTATAACTAAGGTATTAATAGACAGGAACTTTTGTGTATGGCTACACCCTTACTTTAGAAGAATCCAGTTTGAAACTAAGAAAAGAAAAGACAGAAGACAACAGGATGTGTTTATTAAGAAAATGTAATTGTTATAACAACACCCATAAAGGCTGCAAAGGAAAACAAATGTGGACTGAACGTGTTAAATAGGACAGGAAATAATTTTGTATAAATTGTAGATTATGTATTTTACTTGTGGATGAATTTGTTGGGCTTTTAAAATTGTTTGGAACATCATAATGAAATCAGACAACATGTTGAGATCATGGGTCTCACTTTGCCCATAGAATGTCACACCTTCAGACCACAGTTTGTCCTGGAACCACGGTGCAAATTTGACAATCTAATGGGAATAGCAGCTTATAACTGGAGCCATCAGGAGTGTTATAATAAAAAAGCTCTCAGTTCACAGATGCACGGCGCTTTCACAGTTTGGTTATTGATTGGCTGATAGGATCTTTCGGCAGCGCATTTTGGTAACACCCAAGCAAGCCACGTTTGTCAGCTCAGCATTCTGCCCTTTCCGGAAAAGTCTCATTCTCTGGTTATCTTGGAGGTTAAATATAAATTAGAAGAAGTGCAATTTTTCGGTCGTATTGAAAAAAAACTAAACCGGTTCTATATGTTTCTGTACTCAGGCATCGCAAGAAGTCAACTTTCTCCAAAAACTTCACAGAAGGTCTGTAAGGTCATACATTGACAAGACGCTTAATATGTGACCCCCCATCATTCAAAATAGATGAATGCGTTAGAAAGCACCTCCAGGCATGTTATTTTACTGTTTCCCCTCCCATCCGGAGTGTGTGCAGTGTCGGACGTGACACCCACCATTCTGGCTTCTGCCTTGTTTCTTCTGTCTCACTTTTACTTCCTTTTGGACTTGCTTCAGTCTTCTACCATATTTTAAGTACTTGCATGTGTTGATAAGTGTGTTTGGTCGTTAAATTGAAACGCCTGGGCTTCACTGAGCATTCCGATCGAAGATTTCTGACAAATTATGTTTCACCCCCAGAGGAACTTCATGCCGAGGTGTGCTATGCCGAATGCCTCCTCCAGAGGGCAGCACTCACTTTTCTTCAGGTCAGGCCGGAGACAGTGATCCACCATTGTCATTTGCCCCCACGTTTTGTGATTTCAATGTTTATTTTTTTAGTACTTTTCCTCACTTTGCCTTCCTTACTGTCTTTTCACTTCTCTGTTCAGGATGAGAATATGATCAGTTTCATTAAAGGGGGGATCAAAGTGAGGAATAGCTATCAGACGTACAAGTAAGGACCCAAACTTTTTGCATTTCTTTAGAAATATTTGTATGTCATTTTACTTCATTATCTAATTGGTTTATTTAATCCTTGCAGAGAGCTACACACGATCCTGCAGTCGAGTGGCTACACTCATGGCGACAACCACGGCCATTTTGCGGGTGGTGTCAAATTGGGAGTCGGAGCCTTTAACCTAGTAAGTCGAGGTCCAGGTGTAGTCACCCCTTGTAAAAGATGTTCACGGCAAAGTTTTGAGAATTTCGTGTTTAATTACATAGACGGAAAGGTACTTGTTCAGGTGAAGTATGAACACATGAGTGGCAGAAAATGAGAATATGTAAAAAGTGTCTGTTGCCAGGAATGATCGGAAGGGGTCATGAAAGCAAAGCCTGATCCATGAGAGACCATAGTCACTGTCATGCTGCTCATCTGCTTACTGGTGTTTATTTATAACCTGTATAAAACAAGTGCCCTTTTCAGTGAAAAGGTGATTACAGCAGGGCTGCCAACAATCTGAAGGAATTTGCTTTGACTGTTTACTAACCACAGCAGAAATGCACACTCAAGGGAGTGTATCTTGAACCGAGGCTGCAGGGGCATATCAAAGAATGTATCCGAAAATTTGCATTTGGCCTTGTGTCGTTGAACTTGAACCGAATGCGTTCCAAACGTTTGTCCAAAATGGGGATAATATTCAGAAACTTTTGCCTCCAAAAAAAATGCACCTCAAGGGCTAAAAGATTAAACATTGTACCACTAGTGAGCAACATGGCTTCAGTTTGTCCAAGAGATACAATATCCTCTTGACAAAAAAACAAGAAAGATGAGTTATTAGATTTAGAATTTAGAATCTGGAATTCGATTGATTCTACACAGACAAAAATTGTTTTACGTTCTGGGTTTACATTACGTTTATGTCTGATATATAAAATCCTCACTTGAATGAAACCAATATTCTATGAGAGATGAAGAGACAGTGGGCTTACGGCCACACTTGGAGAAATATGAGATTACACTGAAAATTGTGTATGACTGATGGCACTTTTTGCTAAATAGAAAAGGTGAAAGTAAGAAATCAAATGTGACAAATGAATGATGGGAGGAGTTCTTACTGCTTCATAACCATTCCTGTTTTTGTGTATAATGCTAAAATATTCTAAAGCTGGTAGAAATATTAACCTGATTTTTTTTTCTTAATTTTTCTCCCTCTCTGCTGCCAAGCTCACGGTTCTATATTTAAGAGGTCACATGACACAATGATTAAACTGACTCCCAAAACCACTACAGCCCCCATTTACCGTCATTTACCCCATCTGTTTCTGGAAGTTTCCGGTTGATCTGCAGTCTATGGTTGATGATGGGAATCCTTTAACCGCCACTGTATTTCTTCTCTTACCTCATGCAGATGATCTCCATGCTTCCCACGCGAACTCTTAAGCTGCTTGAATTTGTTGGTTTCTCAGGTAATAAGGTGAGTGCTCTTGACAGATGAGAGCCATAAATGGCAGACAGACAGACTGGTTGAGAGCTGTGGGAGGGCTTGTTTTGTGTGAAAATCACTTTGAATAAGGCCAGGTTGAACTGTGTCCATGATAAAACTTTCAGACAGGAAACATGCTTAAACCGTATGCGGTTCCACTTTTTGTCCTTAGTGAGTCAGCTTAGCAGCGACTTCAACATTATTGTTCGAATTGTTTCTGACTGATTTATGGGTGCAACAGAGAAGTTACAGGGGGAGATGAGACTTCATCAGGGATCAGCTCCGAGCCGCTTCTTGTTTAATAATGTTAACAATATAATAATAATAATAATAATAATAATAATAATAATAATAATAATAATAATCTACACTATTTAATTGTGTGTGTGTGTGTGTGTGTGTGTGTGTGTGTGTGTGTGTGTGTGTGTGTGTGTGTGTGTGTGTGTGTGTGTGGACGTGCAGGAGTTTGGTCTCCTGCAGCTTCAGGAGGGCTCTGTAGAATCCACGTTTAGGTCTTTCCTGTGCAACATGCTGCTGCTTTGTTATCACACCTTCATGAGCTTCATATTAGGTCAGTTTATACACACACACACACACACACACACACACACACACACACACTCACACGACCGACACACATAGCTTTTTCAAACCACGAATAAAGACATGTGTTCCATTTCCGTCTTGCAGGCACTGGAGAGGGAGATGTTGAAGATGCAGAGAAATTGTTGCAACCGTATCTCAAAAAATACCCTAAGGTATCAAAACAGCAAACACTATTCTTTTCATGTGATGGGATGTGCATCATGCCCCCCCATTTTTTTTTCACCCTCTCAGGGATCTATCTTCTTGTTCTTCGCTGGTCGAATAGAGGAAATCAAAGGCAACCTGGATGCTGTACGTAATTTTAACCCATTCTTTTGTAAAAAAAAAAACAACAACAACAAAAACACACAAGCAACAATGACCAGAAAAAAATAGTATTTAAGCAGGGGTGCCAAACTCAGTTTAGCTCAGGGGCCACATGCAGAAAAATCTATTCTCCAGTGGGCCAGACGGGGAAAATCATGGCACAATAGATTCAAAATTAAAAGCATTTATTGTTACATGCACAGTGTGGAAACGTGTTTCCCTGTGCAGTGAAATTGCTACTTTGTTGTCCGCAGTGCTTTTAGATATGTATTGATAAGAAATAACGATAGTGTAAACATAATCACAAATATGAACAGTGTCGGCAGTGCAGATGAGACATTTGAATGCAGCTCAGTGTGCAACTCACATAGTGCAGGTGCAAGGATGAGTGCAGTTTAAATGGGCAGCATTTGCATGTGCAAAAAAGATGAGCACAGCACTGACTGTGCTGCATGTAAAGTGCAGAAAAAAAGAATGAGTGTCAGCTGTTCAGAGTCGATAACAACAGTTTCTTTCATTGAAAAATTGTAGCTCATTTTTATACTTTGTAAAATAATGTTGCGGGCTCGATTTAACCCGTTTGCGGGCCTGATCTGGCCCACGGGCCGCAAGTTTGACACCCCTGATTTAAAGAGTTCACCTGAAATGGGCCTCAGTGGCAATTGTGTTGTATTATACTCTTTAGTGAAATAAAGAAGATAATGTAGGTCACAAAAACAGCCAAAAAAATCTAACAGATATGCATTCCATTAAGATAAAAATTGTACCGCTTAATTATTATTATAGGCATAAACCTTTGTTAGCTGCTGACAAAATGGAAACAGAAAAAAATACAGTTGAAAAAAAATACAGTTGAAAAAGTTGCATTTGTAATTTTTTTTTCAGTGATTATTTATCAACTATGTTGTTCACTGCTATCACATCATATTAGAAAATAAATCTGGTTTGAATCTCAAATCCATCCAAAGCCTTTTCAGTCGATCACATAGGAAAATATAGCGATAAATATATCTGAATGTTTCTGTCAGGCCATCCGGCGTTTTGAGGAGTGCTGCGAGGCTCAGCAGCAGTGGAAGCAGTTCCATCACATGTGCTACTGGGAACTGATGTGGTGCTTCACATACCAAAGGCACTGGAAGATGGCCTACTTCTACGCTGACCTGCTCAGCAAGGAGAACTCCTGGTCCAAGGTGGGCTGTCGTGATCTTGATTGACAGTATGTGATGGCCTATCTGACCTATCAAAATTTCCGTTTCGCAAACCGACACTGGGAAGAAAACAGTGTCTAAATTTTAAAGTGGTGCTAAAAAGATGAAATTGTGAATTTAGATTACTGATGATTATTTTAGAAAATGCAGAAATACTGGAAAGATGGGGCGTTAGACCCAACCAGTCATTTCCAACTAAAAACTTCCAGGTGATTGCTGCTGAAACATGGATTCTGCTTGTACTCAGTAGAAATGTCCTCAAGATAAAGATTTAAAACTTGAGGGAATAACAAAGGAAAGTGAGATTGACAAAGAAAAACACATCTTCCATCCTAACTTATGATGGACAATGGATGTGTATGTAGGAGCTACAGGTCTATTGCTCCATGCAGTTTTATTTGACAGAGCTTTTTTCTTCCCTCAGGCTACCTACGCATATATGAAAGCGGCATACCTCAGCATGCTGACTCAAGATGATTGCCTCACCTTCGGGGAGTCTGCACTCATTCTTTTCAGGTTTCTGCAGTCATACTTGCAAAAATACTCGAGTAACTGTGGTTTAACAGTTTATTCTTCCTGGAAGAGTACCTGTATCACATGG
This sequence comes from Fistularia tabacaria, assembly GCA_901007705.1. NCBI lineage: Eukaryota > Metazoa > Chordata > Actinopteri > Syngnathiformes > Fistulariidae > Fistularia > Fistularia tabacaria. Next base: position 68,564 of record CAAKHD010000495.1, read on the forward strand.
GTAAAGTTAACCACTATTACCAGGAAACTGCTGTTATTTTTGGCATTGACACTTTCTATGATAAAACAATTGTTAAAGTAAATTCATAAAAAAACAGCTGAATTAAAATGAATTTTTTGGGGGGAGAAATTGACATTGGTTTTAAATGGTCTTTCAGAAAAGTGATTACCAGAAACAACATGACATATTGTCTTTATATCTCTGAGTTGTTGGGCCTATGTGAATTTTCATGACAGACACATAGAAACATCAAACAAAGCAAATTTGGTCTCAAGGTTGCTGACATAAACTTTTTATCTCGCACTGTTTATTCTAGGCAGGTCCCAGGATTGAAGCAGAAAATCGCAGGCAAATCTTTACCAACCGAGAAGTTTGCCATTCGGAAAGCTCGCCGGTATCTAACTGAAAACCCCATCCCTCTCCCCGCTCCTCCACTGGTCAGTACTGAAGGCCCTCCTCCTTGTCACACAGCTGCTGCACATTTTGATCTACAGTCTATTGTAACCTTTATCTTAAGTGAATGGCTGTAATAAATCAGGAATATGATGTAGTTATGAGTCATGCTTTGCTTTGTATGTGTCTTTCCTTACTGGAATGACTAATCAGGATGGACCAATCATCCTGTCCGGGTAAGGTAGTAGAAATAGCTATTTGATCACCAAGCCGGACTCCAGAGAGCCAGCCAATTGAGTGTGTTGAGGTAAAAAGGAAAAAGATGGTAACATTTAGTTTAAGAAAAGGTTCCTCCTGTTACCATGTATTAATATAAACCTTTGCGTACCATTAACACAGAAGGTTAGTAGCTGGGGAAAAAGTATTGGGGTTTTTTTCACTTTATTTCCAGAATGCTAAAATAAAAAGAATAAATTGTTACTAAACTCCATAACAAAATCACCTTTTGATTTTAGCTGCCTTGCTAAAGATTCTTCACTATAACAACTCTCCCTTTAACAACTTGTAATTGTACGTCACGACTGATGGTTCTTCATTGAATGTACAGTATCACTCACATTTCTTTTCATTGGCCACTTCATCTGTAACTGTCACGAAAGTACAATGTGAAAGCTTTAAGGGGGGAACGAATGTCATTTGTACCAGTTATCTTTTTCAAATTTTTGTCTTTGCTCAATTTGTGCTGTTCTTTGTCTTGTCCAGGAAATGATGTACATCTGGAATGGATACACAGTCATTGGGAAACACAAAGACCTTACTGAGAGCATGTTGAAAACCCTCAATGAGGCACAGGCTAAACTCGAAAGCAACACAAGTACGAAAAAAATTAGCAACACATTCATAAAGATACTGCTTTTCGGATTATGTTTTTTTTGTGATTGGTGGGGTAAAGTTGTTTAATTTTTATTCATGTTGCATGTAAATGTAACTGCTGAGATTCAGGATTCATATTTTGAATCATTGCGTCTTCTTAAGGGACCGAGTTCACTGTTGATGATCAGTGTCTACTGAGCCTTCTGAAGGGTTTGTGTCTCAAACACCTTGGACACCATGAAGAGGCGGAACACTACTTCACTCTTGTACTGTGCAAGTAAGAGGCAGCAGATAACGCACACAAACACATGCCGTGTAATACTGGTTAATTAAAACAATTAAAACATCTATTCATGCAGTATGTCTTCACTCGTTAACCTGATCAGATTTGGTATGTTCTCTAGTTAAGAGGCTCTCAAAGTGTGTGTGGGGAGGTGGAGGGTGTCAGGCCTTCAAGGGGGACGGGTCCAAAGTAATTTCCCATGGAGGCTCAGTAAATGGAATTGTAATAAAACAACATGAATTGTATGAACTACATTATTTTCAAGAGAAATTTTAGAGACATTTTGAGAAGTCATGTAGGAGGTTCCCAGTTCTCGTTGACTATGAGTAAGTAAGATCTTGAGACATACATTTTGTGTTTTCCATTTAACGACAAGTAAAACAGCAATATTTATCTAGCTTAGTTCAATTGTTTAGGGATTATGGTATCAGACAACCTATTCTTCAACCCGTAGGTATCGATAAAGCCACTGAAAATAAACCTTTCTTGGCTTTGGAAAACCCTTGCTCTACTGAAGCAACCGTGTAGTGATAGTGATTTTGGAGTGAAGTTTATATTGTTTACATTTCTTCTATTTCAGTGTGCCATGTATTGTTTATATCCTTTAAATATGCAGAATAGGATGTCTATAAATCAGTGCAGTAACAATTCACCTCTTCTCTTTGCTCCACCTATAGCGAGAACCAGATCAAGTATGACCATTATCTGGTTCCTAACGCTTTGCTGGAGCATGGTCTATTATGTCTTGATCAAGGCAGAAATGATGAAGCCATCAAACTCCTAGAAACAGCAAAGTGAGTCTCTCAAATGACACAATACGTTTCAGTTAATTTCACCCCAATTATACTTTTGCCTGATCAAAGTATTGCTTGCTACGCCTCATGTCTTTAGCATGTTATATTATATTATAAAAGACAATAACATCGGCAACCATGCCGACTGCTAATTTTGGCCTCTTTCCCTGCAGGCAAAATTACAAAAATTATTCCATGGAATCGCGGACGCACTTCCGTATCCAAGCTGCTCTGCACAAAGCCAAGGGCACCAAAGAGAACGGGATCTACGTGCCCTCCAGCCCTTAACAGTCACTGGAAGCACACCAGACCTGAGACAGCTTCCTGTATCCACAGTCCCACAATGCACCAATCAGCTTAGCCTAGCCATGCCTATTCAGGCTTGATTAGATGATCTTTTTATCAGGCGCATAAGAGGAAAAGAGATGATAGAATTTTTGTGTGTGCGACATCATTACAAGTAACTTCCACGCTGTGTGGACCAGATGGTATTCCAGAGTCTCGGTATATTCTCGTCCAGGGGTATATTAGATGACCCTCACTTCCAAATACAATCTAAAATACATTCACATCAAGGAATATTCACAAACCTTTATTTCTCATATGCTTGTGGTTGATCTTGTACCGTGGCGCAAAAGGGTACCAGATAAGGTTGTATTTGTACGGTATGGAAATGGGCTCTGCTACTAAAAATATTGTTGGTGAAGGGCAGTGGAGACTGACTTAGTGGAGCCAAAGAGCCAAACAGCTCCCCTCTACGTTCTGAACACTAAATTGAAATGGCCAGAATCACCATTTGTCCTGGTTGCTTCAATGCTCTCTTTTCTTTAATTTAATAGAAATTGTTACATTATTTAAATCCTTTACTTGATATGAAATAATACATAATGTCATCAGGTAGAACTAATTTCACGCTTTGCACTGTAATTTCACAAATCTTAATTGGCAGGTTCTTTGATTTTCACCTTTAGAGTTCAAAACAGTTCTAACTTAATTCAATATAAATTATTTCCTTCTCATGTTATTTGGTTTAACGCTGTGTTAGCCTTTGCTCTGTGTTTACCAGGGGACAGAGGTTTCAAGTGCTTATTTTATCATGGCTTTTTCTTTTTTTGAAGCACAATGAAAAATACTGAAGGACGTGTTTCTTTATGTGTTGAACTCTCTTTGAGAATCAATCAAATCTACACTCTATTTAAAATCAAGTTTCGCTTTTGCAAACAGCTTTGTAGATCAGTCAGCCCTGCAAACTCTCCAAAGTCAAAAAACAAATGCCCAGTAGACTTGAAATGGGAGTTGTTCTTTACATTTATATACTGTAAATGGCACTTTTTTTTACACAAATTGTCCTGTTTTAAGAGGACAGATGAATGTGTCTTTTAGAAAGGCAGACTTCCTCCTTTTTTCCTCCTGGTTGTGTGGGACAAACTCCAGCAGTACTTGAGCTTGAACAAACAGGCCATTCACACCGAGCAGTGAGGGACTGCGTGCTTGTCCGCCTGTTGCATCTTTAGTGAGTGATGACGCTCTACATCACAACAACATCCAGAGCCCTCCCTCTTTGTGAATGTTCTCTGCTGCTCCTGTGTCAGCCGTGCTTAAAAAACGAACCACCTATAGAGGGACTTGAACATCGTAACTGCAGCATGCTCATGTATCAAATAATAATCTTTATTTAAACAAATGCGTATAATAATGTAATTGATAAGAGCAGGGTCACCGACACTCATATTAGTGGTAAGGCTACGTGAAGGGCTGTGTCCCAGCAACAGAATTTGGGAAATCGAGTAACTCAGATGGTCTTTCGGGTGTTGGAATTAGATAACTGCTTACTTATTCATGAGTAGAGTAAGGTTTGGACACGACTAGGAGTCAGTATAATTTTTTTCACTGGTGAAGGTGTTTTTTTTTCCCGTTTTGTTTTTTAATCCTTTTTTAAATTGTTTTACTGGCATACGTTCTCCGATTAGTCCTGTAACAACTTGTATTTCTTTCCCTAATATTTTAATATGTTTTTCCCTTCTTGATTTTTCTCTTGGGTTTTTACTGATACGCTAAACACTTAGTGGCACTGTAATGTTTACAAATGCATATTTTACTGGGCAAGGTTACCACTGAGAAGAATGACATTCCTGTACATAATGAATGTTTGTATTGTAATTTAAGATGAAACAATTAGAAGTAAGTGAAGTAAATCTCATTTTGCGTTGTCTCATTTTTGGGGGATAATTTGAACCACTAACAGGAGCATGGAGTGCAATGTGTGCAGTGTGCCGTTCAAAGTGGTGTTATGAGTAAGACAAAGAAGCAGTGCATACTTGCTCATCTTTACAGTCCTTGTCCTCAGATTTGTGATCTCATCGGGGAGCTGCGCTTGTTTATCATCTTGATACTTAATACAAGTACTGGCGGCCATTCATAAGACGAGGCCCATTAGTACAATATGTGAAAATGTTGTGACACAACATACTTTGAAATTGACCTCAGAAATTCATAAAAAGGAAAGAAGCACCAATTACTATTTTCAGAATACCACGAGTACATGAGAGCGGACATAATATCACAAACTATTCATCTATTGATTGTAGCTATGTTTATGTTTTCATAGAAGGTAAAAGTGATAACGAAGCTGATTGGCTACGATAAACGTTTTGCCTGGATTTAGACGCTATCTCATTGGTTGACTCGCTGGAGGGGCGTTGCTTCGTGTTGCTACATCACCATCTTTTGTCGTTGTCCTGCAGCTGCAAACTGAAAAGTCCCTGACACCCACAGAGGTTCTGGTCAAGAAATGCAGGTTTTTCTAAACGAGGGGTAGTACCTCTTTCTCTTCACTGGCTGCGTGTGAATTAAATCCTCTCGGGTTGGCAGTCAACGGAGTAGATGCTCCATAGTGGATGCTAGCTGATCGTAGCAAGCTAGCTGTTTGTGTGGCTAGCTGTTAGCCGAATGATGTTCTGTTGTTGAAACACAGGACCCCGTCGTCTGGGAGAGGAGATTTCTTAGCTGTGCATGGAAAAGCCAACTCGCCTTCCTGCTATCGCTCCGTGAAATCCGCTGTGCTAGGTTGGGAAAAGCGACGTCGGGAGACGGAAATTGTTCAGCGAACAGGGGGGAGATGGGAAACTGTCTGAAAACCCCGACCTCAGATGATATATCTTTGCTACATGAGTCACAGTCGGACCGGGCCAGCTACGGAGACGGTGCTGACCCTGACCAAGAGCCACCGCCCCCTTATCAGGTAACTTCGACCAACTGTTTTCCACCGGGAATCATTTGGTCGTACGGGCTAACTGTAAGTTGCGAGCTTGGCGTGCCATGTTCGGTTGTTTGTTTTGCCCATGTCAGCCTCTGAGCTTACAGTAAAGTCCAACGCGAGACGAACAAGGCGGACATCAGCTGTTGATAAATTCGACAAGAGTGATCCAGCCCGCGGACCCCTCGCGGCTTTTAACACTAATCCGCTTTGTACCATTCAAAGGTCTGCCCGTGTTTGTCATTTCCCTCAAGTCTGATTATCGTATTAATCCTCCAGTGATATGAGAGTAGCACGATATCACCGTCAGCTGTCGTCTGTCATGCCCAGACAGGCACACACGGTAACGCTTGTCTCTGCCAAAGATTACAGTTTTGTTGGGTGCCAATTTAGCAACAGCTCTAGTGGTCTGGTAGCAATTTCTCAATTAGTATTAGCAAAAAGAAGGGAGGGGGTTTATAACTTTTTTTTCAGCTGCTTGATTCGTAAATGCATCCATCCAAAAGGTGGTATCTGTATCTCTCCAAGTTGACCCCGACGCCAGACAGAGCTGACTGTGCTGTAACTTTGACCAAAGGGATGGTGTTACTCTTAGTTTCTGGGTTGAGACGAGGCTTGTATGCTTTTTGTAAGGCCTTGCCAGACCGTTAGCTGGCTAATATGTGAAGCCAAACCTAGTCTGTGGATATAAGGGTTTTCAAAGCGCTGGAAATGCAGTGAGATCAGCAGAGGAGATGTAATGGAAGTTGTCTGCTTGATGTAATTGCTTATTATTTACAATTGAGACTACACAGAGGGAAAATTTTACCCAACTGTTTGATATCTTGTCACATTAAGTAAACAGATTTCAAAGTTTCTTTGCAGATTTTTCTCAGTACATAAATGTAAAGTTACAAGCCACAGCTTTTTTCATGAGCGAAAAATAAAACTAAACACAGTCATTAAATGACAGTTGAATCTGTCAGGTTAGAAGCAAAATATTCAATATGTTATTTTGTAAAAGCTTTAATGATGATTTGTACCTTCATTTACCAGTAAATGAATAGCTCTTAAGTCATTTCAAAAGTGCAATAGACCAAAGAGTCATATAGTTGTCGCAGTGTGAACCCTGAATTTTGCGGCATTTTTCCAAAATATGTTTTTGGTTCAGGGGGATGTTTGTGTTCAATTTAAAAAAAGCTAGTACACTACTGTTGAAAATCTTGAGAAATGTAGGTGATAAAAACACACAAGATCCCTAACAATTCCGTTTGTCTTATTCACCAACAGTAGTGAAATCTATTTCACTTTATACCGTAAATTTCTGTCTAGGGTGGATGGCACATAAATTGCAAACTAACAATTGAAAATCCAAGTAAAAAATCCTCAAAGTTCTTTCTCATATCACCATAGAGTCTGGTATTGGAGACACAATCCAATTCTTTGTTGTATATATGGTCCCCTGCATTTTTGCTAAGTGAGAGTTGAAATTCTTCTAAGCCGACCCTAGCTGTTGATCTGTCTCCGGGTTTCTACAAGACGAGCATGTCATGTCTGGCACACACAAGTGTATAATTAAGCAGCCAGTCTGTTTGTGGGGAGTTGTCGTAATAAATGGCATGACTATTGTTCAGTTAACTTGGAAGAGCTCATACTAAGCTTTTCAGTGACGCTTAGCTGCCTCAGTGCAGTTTACATCAACAATATTTCACAAGAGGCTTAACTAGCTAGTTAAATCCTACTTATAAAGAACTCTTTTATACCTGCCAGATTTTTTTTTCTCACCACTGACCACACTAATCAGCACCTTCACCATCCAGACCCAAGCTGAGAGCACAGCACACATTTTTATGCGCTCGCCGTTGGACCTCCACATTTTGGAAGTGCTGTCCATGTCAGAGGAGAGACCAACGGTACTGCTACATTCTATTTAAAATTGTATTATAGATTGTAGCTGTGAGTGCAAATGCTAGATTCCTGTGTTCAAAGGATGTTATTCATTCCAGATTTACCAGATGGTGATGATGTCTGCTTGTCATGAGCCCCTGTTACAATGCCTGTTCAAGGCAGGAATACAGTGTGTCTGTTTCACCTCTTCATCTTGATAGAAACTGAGGGAGCAAGGAGTTTCTGTGTATTTCCATATGCATGCTCATGCACTCATGCAAACTCGTGCACGAACACACACACACACACACACACACACACACACACACACACACACACACACACACTGATATTCCACACCATGCTATGTGTAATTTCCAATCTCAGTGAAGATATATATATATATATATATATATATATATATATATATATATAACAATACAGCACATTTTCTATCAACACCAAACACATCAAGACATATTTCACCAAGAAATAATATCTAGCCGGTGGGATCTTTTTTTGTCCAATCAACAACTACAAAAATATATGATGCATGACAAATGGTGAACAGATTCAATGAATGTCAAAACATTCTGTTGTTAGATCTATCAATTTTTGCACAAATTCCAGCTACTTTTCAAAGAAATTGTGTATTTCTCTGCTTTAATTTGGGCTTTATCTGGAATGAGGCTGGATCAAAGTGCAGTATAAAGCACAGACAGTAAATGGTAAATGATCTCCACTTAAATAGTGCTTTCATCATGTACCTTGCACAAGATTGCTTTCACCCACTCACCAATGGCGGCAGAGCTGCCATGCCAGATCCTCTGAAATCAGCTTGGAGTTTGGTGTCCGAGGACAATTCGGCAGGCAGACAGGAGGTGCTGGGAATTGAACCCCCTACCGGAGGGACACCCGCTCTACCAACTGAGCCACAGTCAACCTGTAAAAGGAGATTAACATGCACCGGGTAGTTTTTGAGGCTGACATGGGCATTTAGCTCACAATCCCAAACGTTTCTGCAGAATTATGCATTTTGCCTTCTTTGTCACTAACTTTGCAATATCTTGTCTCATTTTCATCCCAAAAACATGAATTTTCAAATAAACAAACACAATGTCCTCTGTGTCTCAGGTGGTTGTCACTTCATTGACTGATACCTTTGAAATGCCTTTGCTTTATCTATTAGATTCACACCTTTGTTCTTGTTATAAACATAATATCACATTGTTCATTTCAAATTCTGTAACCCAGGTAGTGGTTTAAATTGTTCTCAATTTGATGACGTCGGTCATGAAAAAATGTTGTGGCCTAACATTGGGGAAAATAGGTGTTGCTATGACACAATACATTTTTACTGTAATGGTTTTGTGTTCAAGTTTGTTATGATTTTGGCCAGTCCTCTTCATACCGAACAAACCTCCCAAAGTCAAGCCACTGCAATCATTCAGGAACTCTGGGTTCAGGCACTTTGGGTTTCTTGGGGTATGAAATTCTGACTTTAACAAGCCACCGTAGAAGTAGTGTTCATTGTTTCCTTGATCAATTGGATAAATACATCCCTTCTTCAGAGTATGTTTTGAACTGATCTCACTATCAAAGGAGCTTAAATTAGATGGAGGTATTTAATGTCAGTCGTACATTTCCTGTGGATTATACATGCACGCTTATATTGCAGTGTTAATGCAAAAAGAATATATATAGTGTTGCCCATAAGTCAAGTGCTAGTTCAAGTTGTGTGCATCCAATGAAACTGCTATAACCCTGCAGACCAACGTTGACAGTCAGAGCTGGAAATGAGCTCAATTCTAATCCTCTTCCTGTGCACTTGTGCTTTGTGAACTTAAAAGCAGGGGCAGCATAACACTTGCATTCTTTCATTTTGTTTTAATGAGCTCATTGTCATTTTGGTGATGTCACTGTTTTGCAGAATCTGGTGAATAACATTCTCCAGAACTCAAGAAACGACAAAGACTTCCTTTGAAATTCTGTCTGTACTGTTTGTGCCAACCTGCCACATTTCATTTAATTTTCAAGTACTCCCAGTTTCATGTGTCCTGTGTTTGTTGTATCAAACAGAATGTTGATTAGAATTGGTCTCAAAAGCTTCAATGGTGTATGAGATGCTTGTTGAAGATATCCATATGATCCATCAGGCATCGATTTGCACAGCATGCTGATGCTCTATTTTGGAGCCCATAGTAACAGAGGATTATCAATTATCTGGGACTACTTTTTGGTTTGTTGTTTTTTTTTCATGAGTAACAGGAATATTGAAAAGCAAAAGGCTACCAGAACGATTCAAAACACTTGGAAACTACCAGTGTGCTGTGACATGCACGCATTGGAATACATGCGACATACATGTGTGTTGAAAGCCAAGTGAATGAGATCACTCCTTTGAACCTGCCACTTAGGCTGGTAGACCATTTATTACCTGACCAAGGGATTTCAAAGTGAGTCAGCCAGTGTGATTGGTGTGTGCGTCATGTAGACTAATTTGTGTGTGTTGCGGCAATGTGCCCACTGTAGTTGTGAGCCTTGAAATGGGTAGTTTTGTGCAGAGGTCTAGTGCTGTCATCGAAGTGCAATATGTTAAGTGTGGTGATCTGGAAATCAGCCACAGAGACAAGCATTTGCTGACTCATTGCTCTGGGACTGGCATTCATTGGATAAGAGGCATCCCTATGTCTGTGTCAGAGAGAGAGAGCAAGAATGTGAGGGATAAAGTCATGCAAATGGAGAGAGAACGATGTTTGTGTTTATATCATCATCATGTGGTGAAATATCATTTTCAGCTCATTTATTAGCAGGACATTAATGCTTAGAATAACTGATTCCAATCAAGTGTATTTGTAATGTTTAAGAGGGATGTTTTTCAAGAATAAATGCTAGAATATAAATACCAGAAATAAATACATTTACATTTCAGGGTTCCTCTCTGAGATTATTCAGTCTTGCTGACACAGCTGCTGTGACATGATGCAGGAGAGAGACTTCCTCAGGGACGTGTTTCACTAACGTTCTGAGATTCATAAACCAGGCCTAATTTTGTGTTTTTTGCCGTGCTACCGCGTAACAACCTTTTGACACAGCTGGCCATGTTCAATTATCTATTACTATCCGAATATGGTAACAGAAGCAGAGGGGCGGTACTGGTAAGCCACAAGCAACTGTGCTAAGGGTCGTTGACACCGTCTCTCAACTTCAGCTGATACACAACCAATCAGTCACAACAAACCGTTTGAATTCTCTCCGATTTTTGGTCACTCTTACAACCCTTTATAGTCAACTTTTCTTCTCCAGGTGATCCAATGGGGTATCTCAGGGTGTCAGTCTTGGCTATTGCTGCTCAGTGAGACATGTTAAAATAATGAACCTTCACAAATTCCAGCTTGACTGACAGTAGTATTGTGTGAACCTCTTAGGTTAATTGACTAATATATTTATATATGTATATATCACACTTTTTCAACCTTTACATGGGCACATAACATGCACATACAATTCTATCTGTTGTTAAAATTGGGCTCTTTCTTTGTGTGTGTGTGTGTGTGTGTGTGTGTGTGTGTGTGTGTGTGTGTGTGTGTGTGTGTGTGTGTGTGTGTGTGTGTGTGTGTGTGTGTGTGTTGTATATGTATTTTTTTTTTATTGTGTGTGTGTGTGTGTGTGTGTGTGTGTGTGTCAGCTCTTGGAAGCAAGACTAATTGTCTTACTGAACTTTCGAATCGCCTCCCCATCTATGACAGTCTTTTATTAAAACAAAGGTGGAATGCTGGAGAAGATTTTGTGGATACCTTTTTTTGCTTCTGACCTGTATCTTCATTCTGTTTGTTTCCGTGCTCCCCTTTTGGCCTATTTCTACCTCCCTTCCTGCGCACCATTAATAGTGCGGGTCCTGGCAGGCGGACAGTCTGCTGCTGTTAACCTAGTATTGAAGCCAAGCTTATACTTGGCACGGGAACTGAAGTCTGCACTTTGGCTCCCCTAGCTCCAGCCACCACCCTTTATTTTGTGGCCCCCAGCACCCTTTGTCACCCTGTCCTACTCTGTCCCTGTGACCCTGGTCTTCTGGTCAACCGAGGGTTACATAATGAACAGTTATCTGAGCCCAGCTGACACACCATGTATGAAAGGAGGGAGAGGCATATGATAACAATTACACTGCTGATCACAGCACAGCTGTCCACCCGAGCACACGCAGTACAGTAGCTGCCCCCGCCAATGCCTTGCCTATGTGTAGCTTTTATTCATACTGCCTGGATGCCATTTCTTTTTTGACGCGGGTGAAAGGACTGGCTATTTGGGCTTAGCAGACTACCTCCTCTTCAAGGCAGATACGGTCACTTGTGGCTTAAAAAGGCTGCTGTGGGTGATCGGAAGAAGATTGCTTGCTCTGTCACTTGTGGATGAATTTGTAACTCCAGTCAAACCGTGATAAATGTCACTCGAAGAACTCATAGTCACTCTTCATTTCGTGAAAGGATATCCTGGGGCGTTTGCTTTTGAAATGACTGTAATAGTTCTGAATTTGCCATTTTTGGTTGACTCATGATACAGCCTTCGGATGTCATGTTAAATTAATTCTGTCTCCACTGATAACTTCACCTTATCATCAAAATACCTGATTGTGGCCGATATGTTAGAGTTCTAGAATCAATTTCACAAACGTGCAGTAGTACAACATATACGTTTTATTTAATAACCTCTGACAGTCACTGACTGAGAGGACTAAACATACAGGCGCTCGGCATTCATTGAGTCAAATTATTTATGTGTTTTCTTTTTAGGAAAGAACATTTTTAAGAGGTCAATTTTAACTCGCTCACTTGCACGACGAATATAAATGCATATGATCACGAAAAAATATTTGTCAGGCAAAAGATAAATGATAAAAAAAAATATCTGACATAGAAAAAGCAAATGTGTCAGCCGTAAGGTGAAAACAATTGCAGACCGTGACCAAGCCTGGACAGAATAAGCACTTTAACATCAAAGTTAAATCCCAAACAAAAACTGAGGGCTTAAGATGACTCACTGACCAGATAACAGAACGGACATTAATGTATAGTTTAAGTAAGATCAAAAACTTGCAAGAAAAAAAATGACAAGATTTAATAATTTGGTCGGTCTTGTGCCTCAACTCTCCAGAACGAAGAATTGGATTTTAAATGGTTATAAGAATCGTTTAAAATAGTTGAACAATGTATTAAAGGGAAGCAGATGTGATTACTCTGTTATTGTCGCCATTTTAAGAGCTCACGAGAAACCTTCGTTCCTAAAGCTTGAGGGAGAGCTTTACTTCTCTCTTACTGTGGCACTTCAATCAATTGCAAATCATGATAAGTGTTTAAACCACAAATAATGAATCCCCACTGTTGAGAATCCGTTATGCATCAGTTTGAAAGCATTTTCTTCGCCGTACCCGTAGTATAGTTATGAGTGGCCATGTTGATTTCTGCTCTGCTGTCTTTGTCTACATTTTGGGAAAACATCCCCATCTACTGCCCGGAAAGGTAACGCTGAAGCGCAGTCAGATATGTTCCAAATGAATCACAGACTGATTGACATGAGTTATTTTATGCCCAGGCTGTGATAGTTATATTATAAAGCAAAGAAAGTCGGGGATTAAGCATAACAAACCCCATTCAACCTTACACCAGTGCCTGTCCCCTCATCAACCTTGCATTGATACACCTGAAATGGCTCACAGAAACCCCTCGGATGAGAGGTGAGACATCCTCAAGGAACAGAGTCCAGTTTCCACAACAGGATTTGATTACGATGGCTGATGGATGATGAATCTTTAACAATTGTCTTGAGTGTTATTGTTGTGCAGCCAGCCCAAGTCTGCTCTTTAAAACGAGAGGTGCACATACTAATGCTTACTAATGTGTTCACGTTGCTTGCAACCTCATTTTAAAATAGCTTCATCATGTAGTTTATCTGGTCAACCAAGCTCAAACGAAGAAGCAGAACAATCGTACAGTACCGGGATTTTGGGCGGAGAGAGCTTTCATTTGATGGTCTTATGAAACAAAAACCGTTATTACACCTTCTACACTTTCCTGCCAGCAAAGAGCTCATCAAAGTCCCTGACTCATTCAGAGCAGCGGTGGTTGTGAAAGGCTGGCCTATTATGGTTATAATCCTACATCCGTTTTCCAAGGCAGGGTTAAATCTAGTTTCTAGGTTTCTTTGCGTATTGCTGTTTATGACATTTGCGCCTGGTTCCTCTCCGTCTTTGTTCAGGAGCAGATCCACGTGCCTGTCTACCATCCAACACCCAACCAGGCCCGGTTGGCGACTCAACTGACGGAGGAGGAGCAGGTCCGCATCGCTCAGCGCATTGGACTGATCCAGCACCTTCCCAAGGGTGTGTATGATCCAGGGAGGGATGGATCAGAGAAGAAGATCAGAGAGTAAGTAGAAGCCCTGGCTGGTGAGAGACTGGACTTACACTTACACACCGCCATTTTCCCTGTAATTGGGCTACGAAACCATAAAATGTTATATATCGTTTTAATAATTAGACATTTTGATACATTTTTCTTCAAAATTTCGGATGTATTTTTCCGGTGACTGCTTGCTATTGTTTGTTAATTTCCTGTCTTTTTCAGTGTTATTTCTAACTAGATTCTTGATCATTTCTGTCAGATTTTTGGCCGTTGATGTTAAAGGTGAAAAACAAATACCAAGATTATTGCCAAACAGTGGGCCGTGTTGAACTGTAAATGTCACAAAAGGCAGGGCGTCTCGGTTTCGCTTAAACTCTAGTTGATTGGAAATTATGACGTTTCAACGTGGAAAATTAAAGTTTAACTCACTGCACACATATTGATTACGGATTGTATTTGGCTGTGGCTATAATAGTAGTCCCTCCTTTAGTTTTGTGCTGTTCCGCTAGTCAACTCATTGATTAGTTTAGTTTACTATTACTCATAAGTGGCGCATGTGTATTTACCCTTCTTCTGTTGTTCCTTTACTGCTGTGCGTGTGAGCATGGCCAGTCAGCCAACTGTAGGTTTCAGCAGTTTGTAATTAAAGATGTAGGTTCGATTCCTACGGCGGGTCTTTCTGCGAGAACTTTGTATGTTCTCCCTGTGTCGGTGTTGGTTTACTCTGGGTTCTCTGGTGCCCCCCCCCCCCCCCCCCCCCCCCCCCAAAAAAAGCAGGGCGATTATAAAAAAAATAAAAAAAAATACCCATGATTAAATTTTTTT
>CAAKHD010000495.1:98761-116452 GCA_901007705.1 Fistularia tabacaria
TGTCGGTTCGCGGGGATTAGTGGACACCTGCTACCGTAAACGTGCACTGATAGATCTGCAGCAATCATTCCCAAGGGAACACACACGCACACACACACACACACACACACACGAATACACACGCACACGCATACACACACACACGCACACACACACACACACACACACACACACACACACACACACACACACACACACACACACGGCTTCCTCTGTTGACTGCAGACCATAATAATCATGCAGCCTCGCCTTTGGCAGATATATTGGATGCCTGTTCACAGCAGGTCTGTGACAGCAATATATTATTTATTTCTTTTTAAATAGTCGAGTTTTATGATATAGATTTTTTTTTTTATCGTGGGTTTGCATAAGCGCGATTCCCGCATCCGAATAAATTGGTGATATGGTGATCACATCACGCATGTTTGATTGTAAGGCGGCGGCGGGGGGGGTGGGTGGGTTAGAGTAAACGTCCCTTTTTTGCGTTATCCTCGTTGAAAAACTATGATGGGGTTCGGGGGAGGAGGAAAAAAAAATCCCAAACAAATAAATAATAAAAGATAGGCAATCGATGGCTGCGTCTGCGCAGATTGTGATGCGATGTCACGTTCACTTCCCGCTCATTTTTTAAAATAGTGAGAGGACGTCGCGTCTCTCTAACCTCCTCCCCGTCGAGCACACACACACATACACACACACATAAGCACATACACCGGGTGACACGTCGAGCAAACGGATCGGACCCTAAGATTCGGTGTCATGATCACAAACAGCCCCGGCTCTGAAGGCGATCCCCCGGAAAGAAACCCCAAACCGGTGTCGCATCGGTGCGCCGCGCCGCGCCGCGCCAAACCGGACCGGACCGGACCGGGCCGGACCGGGCGTCTCTCCTCCGTTGAGACGTCCGCGCTCCCATCGCCCAAGACCCTGAAGCTTGTCCGCCAAAAAGTATGACCCAAAAACATGATGTAGTGTCAGATGTGGGCGGGGCTCTTAAAAAATAAAGCAGAAGATGCTCCGACAAGCAAGCGCAACATAACGTGTGCGCCTTTCATCCATCTTCATCCTGGCGATAGATATCCGCACCATTTACCCGCTCGTATTGAAAAACCCTCCCGTTGCTCATGTGTTCGAGGTTTTTTCAGGAATTGCCATTTCCAGCAAAAAAAAAGCATCATCCGCTATGACCAAGCGCTTTCAGCTTCCCCCCCTGCATTATGAGATGGCGCCCTCTTGTGTTCAGCTTCCCATTCTGCACGGTGACGAGATGTACTTAACGGCGATTCCAACTTTTCTGGCGGTCGATCTCTCAGCAAATAACAAAGAGTGAAATTACAGAAAAATAAGCCCTGGTAACAAACACTTAAAAGCATCTCATATGTATGCCGTGTATAATCAGTTCAATTTATGCAGATCCATATTCAACGGTGACTGTAGACCACGGTTTATAGCCACGCAGCCGCTCTGTAATACCGTGGGGCGCACTTTCTCCAGAATGACAAATTATGTAAGATTTCGGGGGGTGGGTTGGGGGGGGGGTACATACATTTTCCCCTTTAATCATTTTTTTTTTCTCATCGTCTTATTCCTCACACAGAAGTCTAACGAGTTTCTTAGACTTCAACATGCTGACAGAGAGACGTTCGTACTTTACGTCGCTGAACGTTTTTACACCAGTCGCCCTCGGTTTACGTCAGTCGTAAAGTGCAAGACAATAATATGAGATAGCTGAGCACTGTGTCGTTACTTTGTAGAATGACTGTCTGGAGCCTTTAATTCCCGACAAAGTTAATTATTTTCATTTTGCTGACCTCTCAGCCGCCGTCACGTCATAGCAAAGCATTTTAGTAGAAATCGTGTCCCTCTGTGAAGAGAGAAAGCGACGAGTGCTAGTGGAAGAAGAATTGCATTTAGCCAGTCATTGCCATGGCCTCCGAAAGCAGCGATAGCAACATGGATAGAGAAATGATTCTGGCTGACTTTCAGGTCTGTCTCTTTTCTATGTCCAAATCGTTACCTCCGCCAGTTTGCAGTTGTTCTTTTGCCTCGGGTAACTGTCAGTAGCGACACACTCGATGTGAGCGCCATCGTAAATAACATATCCAAACTGTGCTATGGTGCCTGGGGTTAGCATGGTGAGCTAACAAACTGACAGCTTGCTAACTGATGCTGACGGATGTTACTTGCGCTTGAGCTCGCTAACTCGGCATCGCTGGCCAACGATACCGATGTAAACACACGGGGAGTTTTTATTGTTACATGTTGACTACAAGTCTGTTTGCTCGGCAGCAAACCTCTGTTTACATCAGTTGACTTTCAGCTTAAAGTGGAGTCACGCCGCTGACTTGACCTGTCAACATGTTTACGGGATGGTTTTTAAATCGTTGTTAAGTATGTGTGTCGTCAGATCGTATCTGCTTGGTAAACCAACTTGCGCATAGCTAAAAAGCCTAATCTAGTCCCGCAATAAATATTCATCATGCCTGCTTCTAATAATCTGTCGTAACTTTGCAATCCTTTGTACCGATTTTTGACGCTCAACTTTATCTTGTGAAACTAACATTCATGTGTTGGAAAAGTTCGTTAGTATTGTGGTTAGCGCCAAGGGTACACGAAACACTGAAAAAAGAACATAGGAGAAAATTTGAAAGCCTCAAAAATCCTACAATACTGGCCGCAGTGTCACTCTTTCTGTTGCTATTCATGTTATCTATATTTCCTTTTTAAAAAAGGCAACTTAACATTGTTGTTCATAAGCAGAAAGTAGTTCAAAAAGCTCCTCCCCATACACGGTGTTCCCTACAGTTACTTTACACAGGACAATGAAAATGAAAACTAAAAGTTCAAGTAATCATATGGTCCAATTGCACACGTATGCCCTTTAGTCTGAGAAAAGAGAACTGATTGCCTCCATCATTTACCAGTGGTAGAGCACCAATTCTTACTGAGACAAAGAAGAGGAATGTCACCATGAGCTATTCTTTATTTGAAATATATTTATGGTTCTATAAAATAAAAGCACGTAGTTTGGCTCTTATGTCCAAGTTGTAGTATACTCTAAATATTCCATTTGCATTTCATTTATTTCCATCTATGCATTCCATTTATCTCACTGCCATTGAGGACTGTAAAATAAAATGTTTTTGTGGTTGATTTGTTTATCAATACTGAAAGATATGTCACCTTCTTCCAAATATTCAGTTGCTGTGTTGCAATAGTGTTAACTTTTAAGTGTTAAAAGACTATTATACATGTCTGACTGTATTTTATTTTTACTTCCGTAAAGATTAGTTCATTGGTATGCTGACCATTAATTGTATTATGAAAAGTTCCTGTGCCTCGTAAAACTGCCAATGCCTTGTACCCTTATCTATCATTTGTGTATTCTAATTTGTGCATTTTATAACATGTACTTTAATATTCAGAGCCGTCGTCATATGTGTCTCACTGCTGCTGGTTGCCACAATAATTTCTCTTCATTCTCTCTTGTTTTTACTTTTCACAGGCTTGCACTGGAATAGACAACATTGCAGAAGCAATTACTCTGTTAGAGCTTAATAACTGGGATTTAGTGGTAAGTTCATTACACAAATGCTCTGAGCTTTCACACACAGGTGTCCTCTGCATAAGTACAAGAATGAAAATCTTGTGACACTACTATTGACACTTGATTTCTGCAGTTAGTTTTACAAATCAGACAGTGTTGTGGCAGCATCCTAACACTCAAATCAGAGGATTTGTTGGGAGAGGCTAGATGAAGGAATTGATAATTTGAGTTGAACAGTGAGAAACAATGGCTCCTGTCACGTTTGTAATCACTCATGATTAGTTTGAAAAAGACGTCCTTTCCACTCAGTGCATATTGAAAGGTCTTCAAAGTGGGCAGCATCAGCCATCTAAGCAGTGGCAGACGCGGTCCTGGCCTCACTGTGGTAGTAAGTCCGGTGATTTGCTTCTTCTCAGCTGTTCGTAGCTTTTGTAAACACAGACAGAAAGTGTTAGTGTGTATGTGGGGGCAGGTTAGTGTACTTGTGCGTTTGGGTAGATGCAAGGGCCTGCTGTTGGGCGGGTTGGATGATGAAAACTATATTTAAGGTTACTGGCCCTTATATATATTTTAGATATGCACATAAATGTAATCGTTATATACATATTTTATCATCAAACCTCCTAATGAATCCATAGATTATGATTCAATACAGAGACATTCATTTATCTCTTCATTTCTGTAGATAATTAATTTTTTTTCCTCATCCACACAGCTGTGCCTTGACACAGTATGGTCAAATAGTTTTTAACCAACATGGTCTTTCTACATAATGTACCACATATTTTCCTCTGAAACTCATTCTATCATCATTAAGAGTGAAGGTTTCCGGTTCTCCACTTGTTTCCTGATGTGGAACCATTAAAAACCCCCTTCCTGCTTTTGCAGCCCTTTTACATTGTGCTGCAACTGAGCAATGGCTTCTTCATCACATCACCTGAAACGTCCATGATACCAACGAAAAAGTGTTCATGTGCTTTTTGTACCAAGGGTTTACCGTACACCATAAACTGTTGTGACAGAGAGTTCAAGATGAATTTGGTGATGCGTTACTATAAATCCACAAAAGCACGGTTGCTTTGGTACATGCGCATGACACATGTATTTGCTTGTCCGTCTGTCCGTCTGAGGGGAAAAAGAGAGGCGCACTGTCGAAGTCATAGCCGTGATGTCACACGAAACACTGATGGGGTGTCTTTGTTGACCCCTGCCCGACGTAAGGTGACTGTGTGACGTCACACAGAGGAACCTGTCATGAGAAAGTTGTGATGTCACAGTTGGGAGGCCAACAGGTTAATATCAACTTTCTGGAGTGGAGCAGTGGAAAATATTCTTTTGACACGCAGGACAGGTGTATACTGATAACATTGTAACACATCTGCAGAGAAGGAAGGTTGAAGAATTTGTAAAAATGTATTAAGATATGGAGACAGTGGTTGGAGGATACGATGACTATTTGATGAGCGCTCAGGATGTCTGGAATAGGAAAGGTGACAGTAATACTGCAATATGGGTGCCACCTGCTGTGAAACTTGATAGAAGAACAGGAAAGACAATATATCTTAAATAAGTCCATGAAAAGACAGCAACCCACCGCACCCTGTGTACATACTGTATATAGTATGCTTTTGTCATTCTCAGTGACATTACTGGTAAGCTAAGATCTGTTTGTTGCAAAGTATTTCCAGACACACCACAAATGGCAAGTGTAGGAGTTGCAAAGTTGCCACAAGTAGTTTATGAAGCCTTTCCCATTGAGGGAGAAACATTCTGTCAAAAACACCCATGTTCCATTTACCAAGACCCAGAGGATCCAACAGTTACTTGGGGTTTTAATGAGCATTCTTTAATTAACTCCAAAACAGGAAAGATGAAAAGATTTTAGCACAAAAAATCTGCTATCTCTTGCTGGTGTGTTTTTTGTTTTTTTTCCAGTTGTGTAGCGAGTGTTCCAGAAAAACCCATTCAATTGTTCATTTGAACAAAAGCTTAGTATTAGCTAACAGTGTTTGCTGTCAGGTTTTTCAACTCCCTTTGTTCTGGTTGGCCCCTGTCTTGAACATTGAGTATAGTCCGTCATTATTCTTTGCATATTTAAAGTGAAACATTTTACCTTGCAAAAATTTTGATGTGTATTATTACAGAATCATCCAAAATGTAAAAGTTTTCAGAAAGGTTCGTTTTTCAGTGTGGGCTTTGTGTTTGCGGTGAAGAATTACCCGATTCTTTTCTGCCTCCATTTTAGGAGAGTTTACAAAAATGCAGTTAGGGTATATTTCATCAGAGCTAATACATTAATTAAAATGATTTTAAATGAAAATATTAGCATTGTGTTGTGTAATATACCCCATTTTTCATTACAGGCAGCCATCAATGGAGTGATACCACAGGAAAATGGAATCTTACAAAGGTAAATACACCTCTATGTTGCCTCACATCCAATTTAATATTCACATGAAGGTCTTTCCTAAATCTCTATACTCCTTACCCAATGCATGGTGTGGTAATGGTTGTCAGAGTCAAAGCCTTCCAGCAATATTATGGAGAGACAAGAAGAAATTCTTTGAATGAATAGCAACATACTACAAGAGACAATAAACATTACGTGAAATGGGTGAATATGTCTCTCTGAATTATACTAAACACTGTATTTTTCAAGTCATTTTTGAAGTGTGGAACCAGGCTGATTAGCAGAACGAGTGTAGGTTGCAAGCTGCTATTATCAGTGTCCTGTCCATTCATTCTGCAAGCATTCCCTGAAAAGAAAGCATGCATTTTTTCAAATGAGAACAAATTTTCTGTTTCCGTTGTCCCATCGTGAAAAAGCATTTGCATGTTAAATCTTAAATTTAGTGGTTTTGTAAGTCAATAAATATCCAGAAGTTGACACCAACTGAGTTAGAGGGGCTCCTGTTATTTCTATTTTGCAGTTTAAGGGGGAATAATATAAAAGACACTGCAACTGAAAGAAAACTTTCTGCCAAGAGCGGAGTTATACACAGTTTCTGAATAGAAAAGGTTTCTTTAAGAAGCTTCGCGCCCCTCACACTCCTTCAACGGTTAGTTGACACTCATGAATGCACCGAGCTGATCCGGACCCACTCAAACTAAAAGACTTCCTGTTAAACCGTTTTATTTTGTTTACACACTTGTGTGTCTGTGCGTACATGCATGCATGTGCTGTAGTGTGGTTCAGGCCCTTAGACCATGAGAATATTGCAGGTCTTTCTAAGGGCACACATTGCAGTGAATGGAGGCTGACTGGCAAGGTGACAGTAGCCCCACACATTTACTAAGGGGCTGGCACTGGGAAGCCTGGCATTGGCCGCGAAATGGACTCCAATGACGTGACCTGAACCAAAGCCAATTGCAAGCTATGCTCCAGTTTCACAAAACGTTCCCTCCCAATATTGTGCCCTTCTCTGTAAAATTTGATTTAAATGA
This sequence comes from Fistularia tabacaria, assembly GCA_901007705.1. Lineage (NCBI taxonomy): Eukaryota > Metazoa > Chordata > Actinopteri > Syngnathiformes > Fistulariidae > Fistularia > Fistularia tabacaria. The sequence goes on from CAAKHD010000495.1 coordinate 105,753, forward strand.
AAATTTGTTGTTGATGAGAAACCCAATGCAGAAAGGATTTTAAAAAAGTTCCGAGTTGAATTTGATATAACTTGAGAACACCCCTGTTTTCTTTTTTGAAATGGTTGAAGGGGCTTAGAAGTCTTTTTTTTGTTGTTGCTGAGTTGGGAAGCCTCTTTGGCCTGCACAGGAGAACAGTGCCATCTAGATGTAGGGCAGCGATTAATGTACTCTTTAACAGCACCAACAATCAATTTAACGGACATGGAAGGTCTTTCGCCAAGTACTTTGTTACCCATTTCTCGTAGCACTTTATTCTTACTTAGGGGTGCAACAAGAAATTCTTGTTCTCAGTAAATATGTCCGTTAGTTTCCTCAATCAAGCGATTATTTAATTGGAGCAAATCGTGTAAAAGGGTGTTCAGTGTCCCCAAAACCGAGACCATGTCCTGAAATACCCCTAAACCCAAATAGATTTAACCCACTGTATTTGAAGTGTAAAGAAAGCATAAAAATACTCATATGTCAGGAGCTGGGGTTAGATATTTTAGACTTTTCTTGAAATATGACTCAAGTCATTGGTCAAAGTACACACACACACACACATAGAGGAAGCACACACCACAGTGTCTTTTAAATTAGACACTGCTATACATACCACATATGTGTGCAATCATTCTGATCATTCCTAAATGTGTAAATCTTTTTCCAGACTCTTCAAATGTTTTTGGTCATCTTTATGTCATGTCTATATGAATTTGCCAGCGGTTCGTGTGCATATTCGGCATCATCTTCTCATTTTTAAAATTTTCTCAAGTTAATTTCTGTACTGATCGTCATGGGATGATTTTTTTCCCCCACAGTTGGCTATGGATCCTCAAATAATTGTTTGGTAGCTAATTTATCATACTTTAGCCAAGTCTATAATTTGGGACTTTTGTGGTCGCAGACTATTGACATATGCCTCGGGACAGTGGCCTCTTTGGTGGGCAAAGTTAAATACGTTCTTTGTTAAAAACCCAACTCTGGTGCTCCATCCCTGCCCATAGTTTCTGTTTGCCTTGTGAGGAACATAGGACACACTTTGTTCATTCCCTGATGAAAAATGAATTATTTGCTGTGTGTAAAACGTGTAAGTCACTCTCTGAACAAACAGCAAAGAAAGAAGCAGGCATTCTAATGTGGTTGAAGGGAAGGTCATGTGTCACATATTTTGCTGTAATCTAACTACATTTGACGACTAAAGGGGACAGGCTAAGGCTGTAGTGAATTGTTTTCTTTTACCTGTTATGCAGTTTTGGTGTTTCCTCTAAATATAAATTTTTCAAGACCTTCATGAACTACAATAAAAAACTACTGAAAAATGTTTCTCCTCTGTACAGCAACTTTTCCAGTGAGGCAAGCCAGGCCAGCATGTATGGACCCCCTAGCCAATCAGAAGCAGCTGATGCAGCAGCGGGCGGTGCAGTTCCTCCCACCTCCTCTTTGTCCTCATCTTCCTCTCCTCCATCATCCTCATCTTCAGCTTTTTGCCCCATCAACCCCTCCTCCCGACACATTGTAGAGCGTCAGCCCCGGATGCTCAATTTTAGGGTGGAGTACAGGCAGCGTTCTGTAGAGCTGGTATTGGAAGAGGGCAGCACAGTTGGTAAGTGTCACAGCAATCCAGGAAAAATATCTGCATACACCAGGCTTTTTGTGCAGAAAGTTTCATTGTCCTTGTTTTTTTTTTTTCAAACCCACAGGGGAAATCAAACAAATCCTCGAGACAGAGCTTGGAATCCCAGTAGCCAAGATGCAGCTGAAGGGATGGAAGAGCGGCGATGTATCTGATAGTGTGAGTTAGAAGTCAAACAGGCAAATGTCAAATTGTGGGAAGTGACCAAATTTTACAAGTGTTAGTCCCTTCATTGAAGCCACAGTACAGACGGGAGAGTATGTTCTAATGGTATCTGGGACCCTTTCCATTTCGGACTCATTATTGTGCCGTTGTGGCATTTCCCGTCAGAGCACGGTTCGGCGGCATTGTAACAACACAGCTTATATTGAATTAATCACACCGTGTGATTTGTTCTGCACATTGACAAGTAAAAGCTCAAATGGTTTTCCTCAAATGAATGAAAGTGTTGGTCTGCTGCTTAAAATGACCTGTTCTTCCATTGCTCATATATGTTTAGATGGTGCTGAGAAGTTTACACCTGCCCAAGAACGTCAGCCTATATGTCCTCACACCTGACATTGCTCCCATTGCAAGCACCAGCAAAAACAGGTATAAAGTTAAGCCTTCATTTTAAGTACTTCTTTATGATTACTCTTCCTCCATTCATCCCGGTTCTGATCAAGACAGTGTCCTGCTGGTCATGGCATGAATAGTCCTGTAGTCTCCCTCAGTGAACACCAGGTGGTGATCTGTCTCTAATTTTCGAGGAGTCACCAGTTGAATCCTGCAAGCAAAATATTAATTTCTTTGTTCGAATAAAACATATTGATCCAACTAGCTAACATTTACTTTCTCACAAACATTGTGGTACTTCAGAAGGATAGTCCTAACCGAAGGTTCCTTCTATCAATAACAGATTCCAATTTTTTTTTTTTTTTTTATCGTTCAGCCCAATCTTGTTGCTTGATTTAGCATTTATATTCAGTCTTCTGACATGATAAGAAAATGTACATTCTTATGTTTTCCCCAAAATATGCCAGCCTGCACATCCCTTAAAGTACCCGGTGACAATAGAGACAATATGAGAATGTCACATTAAGCCAGCGTTGTTCCATTCATCTTGCTGAATGCATGGCTGTATTATCAACCTTTCCTTCTGAAATGTCAGGCACTTTAGTGTAAAGTCATTGCAGTAATGCAATCACAACTGACAGCGTGACATGTGATTGCCCTTTCGGCGCTGTCAGCTAAACACGATCCTTGAGGAAAAATGTCTTCCTGGGATAGTGATATTTCAACAATTGTTTTGCAAGGTATGCCAAACCCTTTTTTTATTTTCGTTTATTTTAGTTGAAGAGCACTGAAATAATAAAGTGAAGTATGTTTTTTTTATCCGTAGTATACAAGCCTATGTTTTTCTGTGTTGTCATTACACAATGTAGTACACCATAGTGTGCTGGGTAGTGTATCAGATGCAGCGAGGAATATGTTGATGTGACACTTCCATTGTAATAATTAGAAGTCCGGTTCATGATTTAAAAATCACCCTCTCTCTAAGGAAATCTATGAGCTAATAAGTATCAAATGAAGAGATAAACCATTTAACAGTAACCGAAAATTATATAATCAACATCAATTCAATAAATATTTGGATTTGTCTGATTTCTGAACCAGTTTGCTTGCACTTCAGTAAAGAACAAAATGCTTGCGAGTAGCTGAGGTAAGTTACTAATGCGAAACATACATACTAATACAAAACATTTTTTTTATTTGACCTCTGGTGAGAAGAGCCATTAAATAAACCAGTTACAAGTTCTCTCATGTTTTTCAAATACACAAATACATTTAAGAAATGTTATTAGAAAGGAGACATTTTGTCATGTTTTTAGCAACATATTCTGCCAGAATCCTTACTTATATTACTCCCATTAACTATAATTTACTTGCAAATGTGTTAACTAAGTAGAATATAAAATGGTTATTCAAGGAGGGAGGTTACTATTGTTGGCAAGCACTACTCAGCAAAAAATACCTATACAGGGCATCCTAAAATAGAGTTGATCTCAGGAAAAATTGGGCTGTAGCTGAGCACATTTCTTCCTGAGATCAACTAAGCAACACGTGCACATCAGAACTCTTGTTAGAGAAGTCATTTGGCACTTTGCCATTTTCCCTGCCAGTTGGGCTAAGTGGCAGCGATATTGTGTTGGCAGCTAATAGCCTTCATCCCTGGCATCTGCCGTCACTCCCTTCTTGTGTGCGTCCTCATCTTCTCACTCCCCATCTTGCCGCTGTGTCTTTTTAGCAGCACCATTGCCATTTCTCCAACTGTTGTCTATCATTTTAGGTGTCAGGAGCTCATTATTCAGTATCAGCTATTTTGGTACAGGACTGTTGGGGCTAAATGGAGTGTGTGAGCCCCTGTGTGTATGCACAATATGCATTTGTGTATGGATTTCTGTGTGTATGATGACCCGCTGTCATGCTGGGAGAAGATAGGTAACGGATCACAGAGCAGGGGGGAGCTCACAGTACCCCGTCGTGGGAACTGAAAGCTGTAAACTGACAAGCAAGATTGTGTGGATTTATAGCAGATATGTAGCCGGCCAAACTTTTAAGGTATATGCAATGACTTCTATGATAACTCACAGTGCTAGTGTACTGTGACCACATATTACCCTCGAGATCACAGTATGGCAAACATTAGAACTCAAATGATCTATTAATCACAATTTTAAGTAAACCCCTACTGAAAATTCTATAACTTTAATGCAATGTATTTGCTCACTATTGGACTCAAGTTCAAGAAAAGCTCAGCACAATCAGAGACATCATCGAGACAAATACCTCTGTCTTCTTGTACTGCACATTTTAGTTTCATAAATAATGCATAGACATTGTATTAACATGGAAAATTGGCAAAACTGTACATATTTATTCCTCGCAGTAACTGTAGGCATTAGGTGCATGGGTTTTGAGCGAGTCAAATTGTGATAAATCTCTGACAGTATTGAAAAATAAGTACTTGAGTTTAAAGGTTATTTCCCCGCCACAAAAAAAACCCCAACTAATTTGCTTTGTGGCTTCACACTCTGTTGTTGAGACCCGAAAAATGACCTGTGCTATCTTGTTTTAATAATAATAAATTACGCAAAACTAATGCTAAATACTGCACGCTGGGTATATTTGTCAGTGAGTCAGCAGTTTTAATCTAAAAAGACAGCTAACAGCCCAAATGTAATTTCACTGTGTTTATTTGCTTCAAAATGTTTGACTTAAAATGCAAATGTACCATAATGGTAATATCCCTCACAATTACTCCGTGGAGCTTGGCTCACGCAGTGCACACATGGAAACCAAGCGAACTGATTAAATAGTGCTGTACTGTCATTAAGATCCTGCTGAGTAAATTCCTCTTAGTTGTTCTATTTGATTAGAAATAAATCTTGTGGCTTTGAGAGATTTTCCTTTGAGCACATAGCCATCTCAGGTAGATATTTAGTTAGTGATTTGATTTAGAGCTGCTGTGTAAAAGCCTGGTCTAAATAAGGGTTTTCTCTGTGGCCATGTTGATGACTGCCTGTGAATACAAGAGGGTGTTGAGGAGGAGCTCATCTCTTGCATAAATGATGAATGCCCAATAAATATTTCAATAGAGCCTGTATCCTCCTTCATTAATTTGCCTCTCCAACTCTTGGAGGGTATGTTTGCCAAAGAAAGGTTATTCTAAATTTTCGAAGCAAATTTTAATTGCAAAAAAAAAAAGGATTCATTAGGATTTGTGGGGGTTTACCGCGCCTTACTGCACCACACTTGTAATTCTGTGTGTCAGCTGTCCAGTAGCAGATGCACAGGTAGCTAGCTGGGTGGCTGAAGCCCGATGGAAGGAACTAAGTGGTAGTATGTTGATTCACTTCGGGACACGATGGCAGACCAAAACAGAGCAGAGCCTGAATGGTTTCTTATCTCTTTGCTTTGTTGTGGATGCAAAATATGGAGGAGGTAAGAAGGACTTGTATGATGTTCATTACCTCCTCTTTCATATTATAAATACCGTGGTCAATCCCAATGTACTCTCTCGGTTGATGTGTTTGTGTATTCTCATGTTGAACTAACATCACCGAGTGTGTAAATGAATGTATATGAATGTGTGAGAGGTTGGGAGGATATATGTGACATTTTGTGTATGGGTATTTGTGTTGAGCAGGCACATGTCACATTGTGTGCATGCATGTGTTTGGCAGTGTGCGTTTAATAAGGTCTAGAGTCTGTTCTGTGCCACGGGGACTCACAGCTTAGACGACAGGCTTACCTCAGAATGAAACCAATCTGTTTAGCTTGCTCTTCTCCCCCCTGCAAAATGCTCAATTTTCTCTGTCCATAAAGTTAAATGACATTTTCCTCCTGCCACCTGTATGCCACATCAGGTATCTCCAGAGATGTAGCAGGCCGACCTGGATGTCATGGTGTGTATGTGTTGAGCGAGCACAAGACCCCTGAAGGCAGAAGCAAACACTGAGACATCCACATTTCAACCCTATACTGCTTGAGGAGCCTGCTTGTAGACAGAGTGGGGAAAGCAGTGGAGACATGGGGATATTGTTCTTGAAACGCGGGTCTTCTGTTTATATATCAACCAGCTGCTCCCCTCAGACAGATGGGAAATGACAAGCAAATGACTCATTATAAATGGCAGTTTTTTCCCTGTTGGATGCATTTGATATTTTCAGTGGCTATATTTGTTCGACAGAACACAACGAGAGATCTAATTCTTGAACAGAACTCCACCCAGGCAAACACCAAATGGCTCGTCGGCCTGCCATAACTGACTGATAAGATGTTCCTTCTTTGCTTGGAAGGACAGAGTAACACTTCCACTCAGTTTACCCTCTATCTCTGTCTATTTAGGAGTCTAGCTGCCTGCCAGCAGTAGCTCGGGATTGTGTCCAAACATAATCATGATATTAGTTAGATCCTTATTTATGTAGCCCTACCCCTTCCATTTGTCCTCTGTTTCTCTCACTCATTTTCCCTCTCATGCACGCACACATCCACTGTCTCTCACACATCCTTCTGCTCAGCCTATTACATATGCATCCTTTCCACTCCACACATTTCCAATCTTCCCCAGTTAGCTACAACAAACATTACATTTACATATTGATTTCGTAGTTTTAGTCAATGTAAATATGCTGTCATTACAGTAAATTTGAGCTTCTGTTAACATAAGCTCGTCCAGATCTGCGCAGATTAAGGGTGTGATTGCATAATTAATGTGTGTGCTACGTATTAATTCCCTCATCCCTCTCTTTCTCCCAACTCTTCCTCCTCTCCTTGGGTTCTGAGCCCTGATTAAGTGCCTGCTTCGGCCCCTAAGCCTCCCATTGATATTCAGCCTCACAGACCCAGCATTTGCTCAAAACGCTACTTAACCTCACAGCTTATTGTAAATGAAGCTTCCAAAAGTTGATTCCCCCCCTTCTCCTCGCTACGTAAAGCACACAGTGTCTGCTTTTGCTCACAGCATCCAGTCACTGCTGCAGCAAGCTCTGTGGCCAGTCCAGGATCTCGGTCCCTGTGAAATAGAAAAGAGTAGTGTCTCACTTCTTACCATGAAATTTGTACCTTTTTCCCTCCTTCAGAGTCCCAATATGATCTCAGACTAGGGAGAAACTGTTAACAGCATTGCCTTATCCTTTTAAGCCACCAATGGCTTATTTTCATGCTATGAATACTAAAATATGAAATATTTTAGGATTTAATTTATTGTTGCTGTACCTTGTTTAGTGTTTTCTTATTCAGTGGGAATACATTTTTACCAGGGTTTTCAACCCTTTGGCTCTATTGTTTTTGACAAAAATGGAAAATGGCTACATCATCACAAACCAGATACAGGTAGAGGTGGGGTTATGAATATGCTGCAACTCATGGTCAAGTAAAGACCCTCTAAATTTTGGAACAGGCGTGGTAGATTAACAAATAATTTTTCAAATTTGATGTTTTTTGATGATTCACTTGTTTTCATGTTTTGATAAATGGGATTTGAATGTTTAATGTTATTCTTTTAATAATCTAAAGGGGGATTTTCTTTTAACTCTATGAACCTTCCAGTATGACATCCCTACAAACCGTATATAATCTGCATTTAGAAGAGGGTTCTAACGCCGTAAAAAAAATTGTCATTAGTCAGGTGACAATTTCCTTTTCTGGTTTTAAGCTGTTAAGCCCCTGCTTTAAATGTAATTCAATAGGTTTACCATCCAACAGTGGATTTTAATATGCGTAATATTTTTCATTATATTACAATTTCACTGCACATTTTCTTTATCTCAGGAATTATTCCATGGACCTTTGCTGAGTATGCTTTTTCCAAGTGCACCTATTGTCCTGAATAAATAAATCATATGTTCTATAAATACAAGGGCTATTAAAAGTCCTGTTTTGCAAAACAGACAGAAGCAGTGCAATAGATAAATTCAGTCGTAATCCAACACCATCTATTGAAGAGATAGTATATCGAGAGAAACATTGCTGTTTTATATTGCTTAATAGCTTCAGAATCAAAACAAAAACACGGGGCTGGTATTCACTCACTGCATTGCCCACAGCTGAGAAAGAAACCGTTTGAAGCCGAGAGACTAGAAGATTTACTGTTAAGTTGTTTACATTGGGTAACAACCCTGATAAACCATCCAGACATGGTCAGTTACTGCTGCTTTATGTGTAAGATTTATAATCTTGTAAAATGTGAAGGGCTCTTAAAAAGGAGATTTGGGGGTACTCCGTGACTTATGCAATTATAGCCAATTGCTTTTTTAACAAGTAAATCAGATTGATGGACATACTCATATTGTGCAGGTGGATATAAATGTGGCCCGCTGTGTTGAGCAGCTTTCCGGCCAGGCTTGTTAAGACAGAACCAGGCGTCTAACCCCCAGAGGAGCTATCCACCTCCTTCTGGGCTAACAGACTACCACTACTTGACAAGTTAGAGCTTGCCTTTTAGCGATCTTCTATTAGTACATATTCTTTCCTGCATAATGTGCTCACTACTTAATCTATTGCCCCCCCCCCCTCTTTTTTTTAGTGCTCTTCCAGATTCACTAAATCAGAACTTCATGTTGGTCATCAGTCACCATGAAGCCAAGAGAGACTACAACCTCAACTTCCCTGGCTCCAGAACTATACAGGAGGTATGAAACAAGCGAGGATGCATAGACACACACATGTCATACACAGCATCAGAGAGTCACAAAAATGTCTCGGGACTCACCTATGGCTCAATAAACATAATAGTGATATACATGATTGTGGTTTACCACAACAGAGCTCTCGTAGCATTAGCTAATTATTACTTTTCCATCTTGGTCAACAATCCATTATTCATCACAAATGATCACATGTCCAAGCACTTAATTACTGTCACAGCTGCAGTCTGGAGCAGCTCCCCTACTTTTTCCCCCGACTCCCCTGGTGCTGTGTCTTTGTCCCTCTTGTTAAATGAGCGAAAACTGTTTGATCTGGACATGCAGGAGCAATGGAAATAGAGCGCCTGTTCATTTTCTTAATCTGAAACTAAACAGTACATTTTGCAGTCTATAAAATATTGATAATCACTCATGCTGGACCCAGTTTGATGGCAGTCATTTTTTAGGCCATCTCTGCTACTATCACAGCTCAAAACGTTTTACGGATTGAGGATCAGAAAGATTAGTGTGTAATCACTTGACTGTGTAGATCACGTAGTTCTATAATGCCATGTGCTTTGCTCCAGTATAATTCAAATCATCATTCCCCTGTACAGTACAGACAAACCCATATTTCTGCTATTCTTCATAATCTGATTCTACATCCTCCTATACAGCGGGAGACCTGAGCAGGTTTAATTTATAATTCTTGTTGGGTCGGTCTGCGGACACAGGTGAGAGGAATATACTACCTAAAAATTATAAGAAGGCTCTGACTTTTAATCCGGTAAATGAGGAAATATCCATTTAATACAGAATGTTTTGGCTTTTCAATTGGTGTCCTTGATAGTTTGTTAAACTGCATTCTAGATTATTTTTTTACTCTTAAGCAGCGATAGATTGTTGTTCCTCATCTCTTGTTGTCACTGAAGCTTGGTCACTGGAGCCAGAAACGCGCCCGGCTCCTCACTGAGGTTGAAGATTACACTAATAATAATCAGGCTGCTCGCGGGGCTTGTAATGGTGCTAATTGAACAGATTATTTTGACCAGCATCTGATCTAGAGGAGGCAGCTCGCCTCCCCTGTCCTGCTTTGCTCTTTCCTATTTCTCCACTCTGTCATCTTTTTCTCTTTTGCTCACACTCTTTCTCAGGCAGATGGTTTTGATGAGCACCCACTGTGAACCTTAAGTGTTTCTGCTAGGATTACAAACACAGGGGAGGGGTCCCTGTGGGGAGGGAGTGGGGAAACATGCTCTCCAAAATTAGGCAAAGGACTGTTGGCTTGGTGGGGGTGCTGAAGAGGCCATAGGGACATAGAAGGGACAATGAGGGCTTTAACAGGCGTGGCCTTTTCCGTATGCATGTTTGTCTTCAGGCATCTCTAGGCCCCCCTGGGGTGAAAATGAGGCCCGGAACTTTAAACTGCATAGATGTGGTATCGTTCGGCCCCTTGTTGGCTATGTTCTCTTTTCTTTTTTGTCACTCTAATGTGTTAGCAGAGACCATATTATTAAACCACATGGACAAACTATGAGGCGGCTGATCAATTGGAATCTTGTGTAATTTAATTTTTAGTACAATTTTACATTCAACAAAAGTTAACCGAGATAATGACCTCAGATAAGTCTTGTTATACTCCCATTGATGATAGTACTCTGATTTTATGATTGACGGCCTGTGATAAATCATGGACCAAGGGCCTAGGATGTGGGACACACGCGCACACACACACACACACACACACACACACCACACACACACACACACCACACACCACACACCACACAACCCCCAACACACCCCCCACACCCTCTACCACCTTCACCTGAAACATATACCTCCGTACACGATATACGGAGGCAGATCATCTC
>CAAKHD010000495.1:116472-142847 GCA_901007705.1 Fistularia tabacaria
GAAATAACGGAGAAAAGGCGTAGAAAGTGGGACACACACACACACACACACACACACACACACACACACACACACACACACACACACACACACACATGCAACTGAGCAGCAATTTCTGCACATTTTTTTTCTATAAAGTGATCCTATTCATTCTCCTCTGAAGCAGCATCTAAATAACCTTGAAAATGATTGCTCTCATAATCAACCAATAGATAGAGGCAGGAAAAAAAATCAGTGAACCCAGTTATTATCTTGGGAGGTTATGAATTACATGTTTAGCGAATGGACGAGTTTGATTAAAAGATAATAATAGAAGAACAAGACACTGTCTATCAGTCATTATTAAAATACTTGCGAATGCAACAAAATAGTAACACCATGTTCAGCCAGCCGGACTCCCCTCCCTGTTCATACTGTGTCCAGTCACAGACACATATGGACAGTACTATAGAGCACCTTTCTCTCCTTGCTCTCTCCTTTGTCTTAGCTGAAAAGTAGTAGACAGTCCCTCCTGGTGCATATCAATAGGGGGAGAGTACTGTCTTCATGTTTGTCTTTGCCTAAGGCCTTGGCTTTGCCTTGTGGCTCTCAGGGATCGGCCCTTGCCCCTCCCTTTCTATTCCTTCATTCTCCATCTCTCTCTCCCAGTGTCCCCCGTCTACCCTCTTTCTCCCCCATCTCTAGAGTACAGCGCTATGTAGACACTGATTGGCATTACTAGACAAGAGTGTGGGGGTAAGTTGCTGGCTACCTTGTGAGCTAAGCTGGAGAGCAAATGTTTGCCAGGGAAGTTGAGGGTAGAATAGGGATGGCTGCTGGGTCCTCAGTTGTCCGTGACCAGACCAGTTGTCCTGGGGATTTCCCGCCTCTCCTGCCCCTCGGGGTACGGCTTGGGCCCCTTCCCTGCTCTGCAGCTGGGAGACATATAGGTACCAAATGCTGACAGGGCTTCAGAGTTGAGAAAAGGAGGCTGGATCGAAAAAAGAATGAAAGAATGGCATCTGGTGCCTTGGGGAGATGAAGAAAGCAAGCAAGAGAGAGTGCTTGTGACTGTTTAACGGAAACCTTTCCTTCCCTTTGATTTGCCTCCAGCCAGGGATTATAGGCAATTGGCATTTACAATGATTGGATCATTGATTTGACTGTGAGGCATACTGCCCAGTAGCCCGTGTGGCTGATGTTGTGCATACTACTGCAAACACTCCCCACCTTCACTCCGAATTAGAAGCAGAACAAATTTCAGCAAGATATTTGATATCAAGTATTAGATTAGAACATTTGCTCACAAGTGTTTTATTTAACTCTTCATGAAGAGATCTGTCCACAGGGTGTTTTTCATCAAATGCAGGGGCATGCCAGTCAAATATATATGCCGGCAAACATCCAATAGCAATCTGTAAATATTCAAAGATAAAGCCTGAATTTACCTTATAATATTTGAATTACTGAGTATTATTTGTTTAATATGCCGCAGTGTAATTTAACAGTGAGATGGCAACGGCGGCAGACAGGGGGCAGCATTAGACAGTGTTATACACTGCCATATAAAAGCTGGTGTACTCATTTGCACCGCAAAGCTTTGTTACTTAGTGCAGCAACAAAAACTGAGCTTCTGAGAGTAGAGCAGATAAATCATTGTGGCTGCTGTAAAGACTGTTTTTTTTATGTGACTTGAAGGCTATTGTGGACAACTGACTGCAGACCCTGACAGTTTATCCAGGTGGGCAGGTCTTCTGTGTACCTGTGATTTCTCTCTACGAGGAGATCAGGTTGTCTCTGGCCAGGCTCCTTTCACTCATCTGTCTCCACTCTCCTCCTTCTCCACCTCTTACCCTCTCTCTGTGATGGGCGTTAGTTTGTTATTTCTCAGAGGCTGCTTTAACCTCTGGCTGCAGCCTCTTCATTACTAGTGTTTATGCCTCTCCTTTCCTCCCTTTCTCCTCTATTCATCGACTGGCTAGGCGGTCAGTCAAATCCCTGTAGTCCGGCTGGTCAAACATAGATATTACACTCTGTAATAACACTGGCCACCCGCTCTGACCCCAGCCTACCATCCTGGCCATCACGTCTCTTCATAAGGATTGGTAGTGAGCAGTGTGGTGTGGGATTTACGATTGAAAGACAAAGGACTATGCCACTCATTTATTATTGTACTTTTTTCCTTACCTTGTTTGCACTTGGAATATATCTTTAGTGCTTGGCCCGGCACAAATCAGCTTCCAGTGAAAGATTGACAACTTAAAAAAAATTAGACAACTTCAGATTTTAATGTTTTCATTTCTGGAAGCGACCTATAGTTTATTTACGAAAATACACATTCTCTCACGAGCGCATGTTTTTAGGTTAAAGCTCACAGAGAAAGAATACTGCTACCGTCTTCAGAGTCCAGTGTTTTGCAGTTGGTTTGCCTGACATTGACTTTGACTTTGTGTTTGTAGCATTCTTTATGTTTCCACCTGCATGATCAGCAGCCCCTCAAAAGGCTCAAGGATCCATCTCTCCTCAGTGCTTCTTACAAAGACGGGATTTGACCCGTGGGTGGAGGGATCTTTGCTCCACAATGGACAGTTTTCTCAGCATTAGTGTCCAGCCCCGCAGGCCAGAGGGCCAGAATTCTGCTGAACAAATACATTAGAATCCACGGCCGCCAGTGCTCAGACGCCGGCTGGCTTTGATCACCTTCAACTGGCGCACATCAGGCTGGCGTTGGGGCTTTAAACCAACAATCCACTGGACGGTGTGACACGGCACTCGGCCGGACCGGCTAGGTTGGCTGCTAACTGTTTAAAAGCACGGAATGTTATTAATTGATGCAGATACAGCATCCGTGCATGAATGGGAGAAGAGAAATACTGTTCATTTCAGAGCGTGGAGCTGTTGATTCAGGGCATTAGCTGTGGCATCTGAAGAATGCTGAAAACACTGGCTGGCTTTTTCTCCTCTGCCTCTCTCCTTTTGACTCATCTCCTCCTTCATTCTCAGCCTCTATCTGTGTTTTCCCTCCTGTTTGACGCAGGGTCATTTGAATGTAAGATCTGAAAAAAAAGCTCTGATTTTAGTCTTAGAGTGAAATGTGTTTTTTGTTTGTTTTAATGTTTCCATCTTTAAATAATCGCATTAATAAGCTATTGTATTGATTTGAATTATATTATTTTTTATATCACATTACAAACCATACAACCACATACTGTTTTGGTATGTGCAGGGATAATTGCCCCTTTCTTTACAGGTGAAGAGAAATATTTCAGACTTGACCAACATCCCAGTCCGTCATCAACAGTGGGAGGGATGGCCTGAATCAGCTTCCGATGACTCTGTAAGAAACAAAAACTTTGATATTTTTTACTTTGACATATTCTCAACTTTCTACCAGAGAAGATGCAATTTTTCTCTCTATTCTTCTTACAGTGAATATTGCCGACATTGTACCCTCACTGCTTCATAGATCAAAGATGGCAGTTTTCCAAAGTTAATCGAAAGTACACCTCTGTTTCCATGATAAACAAATGAATCACGTAAATTACTGAGTTGCAACCTACATCAGACACTATTCCACACTCTTTAATCCATTCCCAACCATCTGTCAGAAGCTAATTAAGATGTCAAAAGACAGCTCCCATCCTGTGTGCCCTATCTGTGGACATTAAAGCTCACATCATTGAGTCCCTCTGACCTCCACCGTCCAAGGGTTGCCCTTCCCAGCCATTCATCCAGCACACAGTCAAGCTGATCAGAAACGTCCCTCATACAGAACCTTGAGGAACCTCTGACCCCTTTTGTCTCAACCCCGCTTTGACAGCATATGTGTTCCCATGCTAATCGTTTGGGATGGTTTATCATGATACATTGTGAAGCTGATGTGCACACATTCATGTGTTAAACCCGAGCTAACATTTTCCTTTTAGATCTATGCGATTGCTGTTTGGTTTGCACGATTGACTTTGTTTCCATTTTCCCCTCAAAGTATGATTACATGTCAGAGCTTGCCGCTTCAATAATAATTAGACGTTGTGATCAGTGGTTTAAGTAGTGCACCCATTAGCAGGCACTGCTGATGAATAATTTAAAGTGCTTTGGAACAATCAGTATTTATAAAAACTCCCAAAATACATATAGTAACATTGTCAAAATTCATTTTTTGAAAGTGCAAAAAAGAATAATATATCTATCCCTTTACTTTAAGTACTAATGGTACTCCTCAGCGGGCACCTATAAACCCTTATTTGTAGGCACTGGATTCTGCATTTCAGTCTTTGAGATATATTACGGACAATGATTGACTGCTGTATTTAGTGACTTTTTGCACAATGGTATATAACAATCAAGATCTCATTTTTGTCATTTATGAAATGCTCCTTATGTTCTACAACCAACAAGAAACTGAGCTGCTCATTGACAGTCAGTATAAATTTAATTACAATTGTGATATGTTGCAATACATCTGACTTAACAGTTCTAAATTATGTAACAGACTTTAGATTTTTTGTAATGTCACAGTGACAACATATGACACAAAAAGGGAACAAACCTTGTGCCCCACCTGGAAAATTCCGATTGATTTAACAACATTAGGGAAACACATAATGTACTGGTCCGCTCTCGGCACATAATTTGTCAAAGAATGGAATACCAAAATTTCCAAATCTTGACAAAGTTATTTCATTTTCCATTCAACCTCAGAACAGCTTATTGAAAAACTTGAAAAAAATGTATGTTTTTAATTGCCCTGTGGTTCATACACAACTATAATAAGAATGCTTTCTGTAAAATTGATTTGATTTAAAACCTGTAAATACTGTATTAATTTGAGGTGAATTGTATTTTTTATTTAGTAGACTTTAAAAGAATGTGGATCTAAGATGACATGACAACATCACATTATGAACTGTCCTTGGGGTAGTTGTCCAAGTTACAGTGTTCCAGCTACCTCATCTTTAGTGTCACATTCAACAGGATAAAAAAAAAAAGATTTATATCCTCACCCTTATCATCTTTATTATTCATCAGTAGGCTTTAGCAGAGATCATGAATAGATTGCAGCTCATTGTGGAATCTTCAGCCTGGTCACCACCTGGCCAACAAAGATCTGTAGTGTGTGTTTCCTGTATAAGAAGATATTAAAAAGCACAGAGACAGAAGTGTAATAAAGGTCTCTGCTCTCACCAAAACACCCTTATTGAAATGTCTGACTGTATTAACAGAAAAGCCCAAGAATTGTCTGGCCTGGCAGGTGGGTAGGGAGACAGTGTTAGTGTCTTGCACATTAGCCCAGCTCCATCTCATGGGCATTGTGCCATGAAAACATGGCAACCAAAGCCCCCCCATTACAATTTGCTCTACAAATTAGCCAGTTATCACTAGAATTGATATCTAACAAATGCCATGCTTGAATCTGGTTTGATAGCTTCTCAACCACTGAATACTGGCATTGAGTGCTTGATCCAGTGAAGTCGACTGTATCCCGGTTTAGACCTTATTCATTTTTATTCCAAGCCACTAGAAAAGTTGTGTAACAAAAATGTATAATCTAAAGTAAACACAGTTTTGCTATTGGTATTGAAATTCAATACTGAACACTAACTGCCAATTATATATATCTCTAGCAGGGCTACTGTGGCAAATGCAAGCGTCTTGTTTTTTTCAGACCTGGTTTATGTGGGAGTAGTTGATGTGTTTATCTATTGATTTATTTATTCGTTCTACAGGATTCTTTAATGTATACACTGGTCAGATTGGCCAGTTTTGAGAGAGAGTTAATGAATTGGGATGTTTGGTGTTGGGAGTGAAGAAAATTAGTTTGTCAGAGAGAACGTATCACATTTCAGAGAAAGTGGTGGTTACGTGGTAGGTCAGGCACCCTAATCATTTCTACTCAATGTGTTTCATTGTTTATTGTACCGTGAAATATTCCAGGCCATATGGGGAGTGGAAATTGGATCATGAGTTAATCACTCTGCAGTGTCATTGTATATGGTAGTAGGAGAGAAGTTGAATCACAGAGCTAGTGGCTCAAAGTGTATTTGAAGCAGTTACATCCATATGCCGTCTTAATTTCCTACAGATAAAAACTCATGTGGGTCAGTTAGTCAGAATTGTGGAACATGCTTGTGATTTTGCAGCACTAATTAATCACAGGAGTGTGAAAGATTACAATAACAATAACATAATGATTACATTTCAATAATCATGTTTCTTAATACCATCAAAAATATGCTGTATCAATTAATAGCTGTTAGTGGATTTTGTTTAAGATAATACTTGATGTAGTTCATTAACACCATCACTATTTTTTCTCAAAATTCCCAAATCATTTTCAGAAATTATGGTAAAACCGTTGTCTGCAAAAATCTTCCTGATTCTTCAGGTGTAGGCTAAGGTGTTCTGAAAAACATGTCAGCTTTGATATGGGGCTTGAATTGAAAGAATTGATTTGAATGGCTAGCAGGAAACCAACGTTCCACCTCCTGCATGTACTATCTCTTTCTCTAGCTGTTTGCCCAAACAGTGCTGCATTAGGGCTTTCCATGTAGGCCCTAGATTTATTGTGATTGGCATGTCTGATTGACAGGCTGTGGGACTGACTTATTACTTCTCCACATCCCCCTCTCAACTCCCTTCACCACAAATGGTTCCTTCCAGCCTGTAATTGCTGACATTTATGTAGTGTTTCATGGTGTTTGCTAATGTATTAATGCTGCCGTGCCTTCAAGGTGCCTCACCTTGTTGGCCAACACCTCCCTCCATTTCCCAGCTGGCATTAATGGAATCCTCCCCTACCTGATTTTGGCCTAATGAATAGATGTTTTATTGTAAGGGGTCTGTGGTTTCCTTGGCAACAGGGCTGCAATGGTAAGCTCCGGAGACCCCTCCCTTGTGCAATTGTCTGGATACAGGTAGTGCTCCGCACCAAGTTCGGTCCCGTTTTTGATCTCTTCTTTTCCTCTCTCAACAGTTAATATCTTGATTTTTTTTTTTTTTCGCCTTAGCTGAAGGAAAAGGATAGTCCTCACAAGCTTTGTAACCTTTGTGAACCCCACTCTGGACAGGAGAGATAAAACCACAACATTTATCCTCATAAGTATCCCACCGATCTAAGAGTCTTTTGTTCAAGCTACAAGTCAAGTCAAGTCAAGTCAAGTCAGTTTTATTGGTATTGGCCAAAAACAGAAACAAAGACGGGAAGTGGAAGAAATCGTTCTCTCTCTCTCTCTCTCTCTCTTTCTCTCTCAGAGAGAGACAGGTGTTTAATATATACAGTGGCCCCTTAAGATACAAATCACTTTATATAATAATTTTCAGAGATATGAAGCGCGATTCGAACAAATCTCATCCTTGAACTACAAAAAACAAAATCCATGATACAAATATGAGAGCGAGAAAATCAAAATTCAAAATTCGCGTGGTACGTGCCAAGCAAGCTCCCACAACTCGAATACGCTTCTAGCGACAGTGTTTCAAAGGAAAATGAATCATAAAAAGAAAAACTAGTGGAGGAAACTAAAAGTCCAAAGTAAAATTTAAGTCACTTAAGTTAATTTTAATTTAATAATCATCGTAACCTTACTGCCATGTTAACTTAATTTGAATTTAACATTCATCATAACTTTATTGTAATGTTAAGTTCAGTGTAAGTGTATGTTTTTCACTCAGTGAGTGTTTGTAGACTCTTGCACCCTCGTAACCTCTCACCATCTGTAGTCGTCTGTGTCTGAGGTAAGGATTCATATTACAACACTATAAGTTTGCAGTAACCATGATTTTTCTTTTTGATGTCTCTTACATTATTAGTAGCCTTCTTTTTCAGGGTTTTTCTTTATCAATATCGTTATTTTTTGAGTTTTTTGGGGGGGGTTGAAAGGAGTTATTTTAAATGGGGAAAATTCTCTTAAGATACGAAAAAAATCAACATTTGAAACCACTTCTGGACCAAATTAAATTCGTATCTTTAAGGACCACTGTATTATTAAATTTGGAATTACTCCCACAATCTCTCTTCCATATTACTCTCCCTCTTTTACCCCACTTTTCAATTCTTGTCCCATGTTTTGTCAGCCTCTCCTGTTCTTTTCCCTCCCTTTCTTTGCTTGCCCCATCAAAGAGAAAGCGGAGTAAGGTGGTAGTGCGGTTGTGGTTGTCATCAGTGCAGCTGTCAGTAGTAATTATCTCATACTCACAGCCAGACATCCAATCCAAACACTGTCTACACAAGAAAAGAAAAAAGTGAAACACACAAGGAGTGAACTAAGAGAACGGGAAAAAAGCAATGATGGAGGAAGAAAAAAAATAGGTGGAAGAGAGGACGAAAAGGAATAAAGGAGAAAGAGAGAGAAAAATTCTTTTCCTGTATCAGCCCCTGAATACTTAGTGCCTCAATGCAAGTGTTAATTAAAAGAATCCAAAAAAGAGGAGCCAGTTCCTTTGTGTGGAGATGTGGGAGAGGGTAATTTGGAGGCGTGGGGGGTTAACCTCATCACCTCACCCCCCCCTTGCCCTGCGGCGCTTCGGCCTTGTTTCTGTGTTTTACCACTGAGCCGCCAAGCTGCACTTGTGTACCTCAACATCAGGAGAAGCCATCGGGTCAAAGTGAGGAAGAGGATTGAGAGGCACTCATTTTTTTCCCCTTTTCACCTCCCCTCCTTGCATCCATGTCATTCCAAACCCTGCAGGCTGTTTTTGACAAGGGAAGTGATCAATTTTATTTATACACTTATTCAGCTCTAAGACGAAGGCCTCTCATCCTGAGTGGGGTGGATAAAGGGTTTATCAAGAGCCTCTCAATGGTAACTAGTATGATTCTTACCTTTATTTTCCACTGAATGGGTGAATAGACAGAATAATTTTGGGGCCATTCCTTCACATCCTTAAGACTCAGATCCTTCTTGTCTTTGTCTGGCTCAATACGTACCCCATTCTTACGAAAATCAAGTTCCAAATGGGCATAAGCTTCCTAACGTCCCTTTTAAAGCTATTAATAACTCACCAGTCTTAAAATTCTGGCCCACAATACTAAGTTAGAGGGGTAAGTTACTCGATCAGTTGCAAGCCACGTCACTAAAGTGACAGTGGCTGGTTCTTTGCATATAAAGGCATCACTGCCGTCACACGCATTTTTTTTTAGAGTCAACGCACTGGAAATAGGTAATACTCAAGAACCAAAACCCGTGTTTTCTCCATCAAGCTTGACTGAACAATGTTTATCTTGGATTTTGTTATTTTTAAGTCTTTATTTTGCTGAGAATATGATCATGTAGCCAAACTTGAATGCTTATATGTTCAATTTATCAATTTATCAGGGATGTCATTCTCAGTTTGTACATTATCAGAATAATAGTAGCCACCTTACCCCCCCCTCCTCTTTTTGCCAATGAAACCACGGAAGGGATAAGGGATATATTCTATTTGCATTGCCATGAGAGGACCTGCGTATTTTGTATCCCTTTCTCAGATCCCTCTGCATGTGGGAATTCGACTGAGTGGTACAATTCTAGTACCAGGTCCAGCGGTAGTGTTCGGTGCAGTGCGACAAATTGTCCCACAAGTCTCTGAGGACATGCATATTAACACACCTCTGGCTCTCTGTTTAAATGAAGATTACCACTCATTTCTACTTTCAATTCAGAGTAGTGTTTATGATTGAACAGCCTCAGCCGCTAGGTAAATAATCAACATGGCATCAATGTTTTTTTTTTTTTTTTTTATATTTTCACCTGTTGGGTGTTAATAACCACTTTTCGTATCTACAAAGATAAACTCTGCGGTATGTTAAACTGTAGGGATTTTTTCTCAGACCTTTTTTTTCAACTCTTTTCATTGAGTGTTCCCCCACAGTACGAGCTGATAATTCTGTGCTGATAAGGTCTAGTGGTTACACTGTTCTCTCTCGCTATAGAAGTTGAGGCCAGCATGAAGAACTATTTTATTTTAAGAGACAGAAAAAAAAAATCCTCACGGTTGGTGGAGGCCCTTTCAGGCTCAATTGGCGTTGCATGTAATCGTCTCCTGATTCAACCTTGTCCAGCTGTTCTTTGTGTGTCATAGCACCTGACAATGGAGCAGATCACAGGACCTCAGCAGGGGACGAGCAGCTTCTCTGCCTCTTATCTTTCACTGCCTAATGTCTGTTGTTTAGATGTTTACTCTCCCAGAAAAGTAAATGCATCTCTGCTTTGGAGTTTCTCTTTTTACAATCGTTAAATATCAGTAACCAATTTGTGCATCATCGTGACTACTGTTTTATTATTATCACGTCATGCAAGGTAGTTAGAGAGCTACTTGTCCTTTTTTCACATAAAAGCAGTGATCTTTGGTTTTATTCTGAATCCAGCTATATCCTAGTTCATATTGTTGATGTCTCTTGGGTGTAAACCAGGAGACACCAGCTGTAATGAGTCCCTACTGAGCACTGACATTTTCAGTCCTGGCTTTGGATATGAGAGCTCATTAGTCAGGTGCTTTCTTACTTTAATCCACCTCCAGCAGGTGTGCAACCACCTCATCAAGGTTCTTTGCTGATTTAGGAGTTGAAAATGACTCAAAGTCATAAAGTATCTTGTACAGTATGCTTTTGAAGTTTGAGGGTTTAAAAATCCTCTTTTGATACATTTTCCATTCACATATTTTGAGTCATTTTTTTTCCTTTTGTTGCTTCAGCCAAGGAGGTAATGTTTTTCCGAGTCTGCTTGTCTGCATGGTGTTGATTAAAAAAAAAAGGCAAAATACTTGAGAAAAATAGACATTTTCAATGAAAAATGTCTTTTTGTAGTAGATGCAGGCACGCTACAGATTACCTATGTTGATTTTGTTTACTTCGGAATAATTATTTGCATGTAAAATGGCCCTATTTCCCTTTGAGTGTCCGGTATTTCTAGCTCTGAGCACACCAACAGGGAAGTTGGGAATGTACTTATTCGTAGGTTTGTTTTGAAAGATTCTAGTCTATGTTCCGAGGCAGATGCCAGTCATTTTCAAGTATTGACTTTGCCTTAAAAGCAGCCAATAATCAAAAACATGTAATTACTATCAAAATGTCATTGAACTTTGCTAAACTCTTTATTATGTTTCCTCTTTTAGATGACGCTAGCGGTCTCTGGGATTAGCTATCCTTGCCATCGCCTTAGTGTTTGTCGAAGGTCTTCACCAGCTAATGTTCAGGAGTCCACAGAGGAGGTACACACAAACACTCGATGCAATCATAAGGTCTGTGCTGTGGATTACTTTTCACCCTTAGTACTGTGTATACATTCACAATCAGAAAAAAGTTTTCCGTTGCCAATTGTCTGGAAATTAATATCAGAGTTCTTTTCTCAGTGTGCGGACGTCCACATGATCAGTGACAGCGAGGGGGATGATTTTGAGGATGCATCAGAGTTTGGTGTGGACGATTCAGAAATGTTTGGAATGGGCTCGTCCAGCTGTCGGAAATCACCCATGAGTATGTACAATTGAAAATTCTAGCAACTTTTAATAAAAAGCTGATAGAAAAAGGAAGCTAAAATTGCATTCTTAAATGACTTTCACCGTTTTATTAATTAAGCATTGCCGATAATAAGCAGTGAAAGCATTACCATGTGATCATATATTTCCTCTTGAAGTGCCAGAGAATAGTGAGAATGAAGCTGATGCCTTACTGCACTTTACTGGTGAATTTTCTTCAAGGTGAGTTAAGCTTCGAGTGATCATTGTATTATCTAAAGGCATTACAAAATGTATTTTTATTGACAATGCTTTTACATTCTGTATTTCTGCATTTTCTTTGCATGTTTCCTGTAGGTATGGAGAGACTCACCCGATGTTCTTCATTGGGTCTTTGGAGGCAGCTTCTCAAGAGGCCTTCTATGGCAAAGCCAGAGATGTGAGTAAATTGCATGATTTTCGGAGCGTTTCACACTGATAATTTCCAAATCAATGTAGTTTAAACAGTGCATTGCAGTCTTCTCACTGCTTTTTGACCCATCTTCTTTGCTTAGGACAATAGAGGACTGAACAGGATATTCAGAGATTCAGCCCTTCTCATTTCCCCTCACCCTTGATTACTAAGCTGGTTGGAATTTAAAAACATTTTTTCCTTGTCTAAATTAAAACATGGCTTTTCCTCCCTGATAGCACACGATTTAAAGCTATAACAAATAATAATAAATAGTCTGCTTCTGCTTGTATTTCTCTCGATGGACTGATGTGTGAGTGTTGCCGTCAAGGTTTTGATTTAAAGCCATTATCTCCTGCTATGGAGGCCGAGGTCACACGGATGCGATTTGTGGAAATTTGCACCAAGGTTAAAAATACACAAGTGCATATTTCGCATATTTTGCGAGTTGTTCCAGATAACTGATATATGAATTTAAATAGTTTCTGTCACAGCACAATATTATCAATGCAATTGGGCCCGTTTGCTCTTTTACACTTTTTGCACCCTTAGCAAACACAAATTAAAACCTGTGGCTGACTGAAGGAACTGTAAAAAAAAACGTAAACACTACACGCTGTGTTTCAAAATATTTGACCCCAAAAATAAAGTAAGCTTTATATACATGTTCAATGACTGGTGTAAATCTTGTATTAACATATTTGAAATAAGATAGACAAAGAATACTTCAAATATCATCCAATACACACCGACCCACCAAAAATAGGTGATCACTAGTTACTGTAACTAAAAAGATTGAATATTGTCACGTCTCTGTTTTTTTGACATTGCTCCTGCAATTCCCTTATACTTCCTTTAACTGTATTTCAGTTGGAGAAAGTCAATTAGAATGTCGGATTGTTTTTCACTGAATTTTCGTTCTTGAATTTGCAAAATTTGAGTTTTGTGAGTAACTGGAAATACAAGTGATGGAAATAAATCGGTGCAGATAATTTATAAGCAACGACAGCTTCTAAATGGAATCAAATTGAAATAGCGTCATCCCTCGCTCTTTCTAACGCTAAATTAGAAAGTATATTTAAAATTGCATTGCCATATTTAAGAGCAATACCACAGAATGATTTGAAGACTGTTAAAAGAGGCAATGAAGTACATTCTGTATTTTCATGACTTGCCAGCTCAAAAAGTGAAATACTATTTCCAGTGATCTCAAACGACTGATTCCCTCAAAATGTTTTTCCTCATGACAACAAAAATGAGCTAAATGACCCTGAATCTTCAAGTCTGCTGTGTCAGTACAATGAAATATAACTGAGTGATGTGTCATGCAGCACTCTGGACTGGGAAACCTAACAAATTGCGGCTACGGATTAAGTAACCTTTAGGATTAAGTAACCTTTAACCTCTTATGTGGGGCACTTGTAACAATGAGCAAATAAAGAGTAGTTGATTATTCATCCCTACTAAATGTAGATCTGAAGTCCTGTTTCATGCACTCTTAATAATCACTGACACCCCAGTGAATATTTGCAGTGAATATTCCAAAAAATTTCAATTGAGAAATTATGGATAATTCACCAATGTACTGCCGGGATAAGTAAGGTAGATACATTATTTAACCAACATTAAATTTTCTCTCCATTTCTGATAGACTATATTCAAATTCCCTTTACGTACCTTAACGTTCTGAGCTCTCTATTACCGGCTCTCCTTACTAAATCTCAAATCAGTTAACATCTGCTCCGTGAGTATGTTGTACCTCTCGAGCAAGTCTCCTCGACTCAATACCAGATGCACAAAACTCAAAATAAGCGCTTCACATGCTACTCAAAAAGTATCGTAACTCCCTGCCAAACGGTGTTAGACTTCTCAGTGTGGCGTTTTTAAACAGCAGTTCAACACAAACCAATACTTTGTTTTATCGTTGCATTTACCATTTTTTGTTTGCATTGATTAGAAAAATGACCAAATAGTACTTTCCATTACGTAATCGTTTTATCTTTCAAAATATTATGTTTTTATTCTTACAATTAGTAGTTGTAGTCTTAGTAATTGTTGTGAAAAAGTACAACCAGTAAAGTATTATAAATTATTATTATTTCAAACAACACCCTTATCAAATTTTCACCTCAACAGCAGATGTTTATTTTTAGACATTCACTTTCCTCTCTTGTTTTTTGGCTTTTGTCCTTTTAAGGATGGTTGTATCAACTGACAGCTTGTGTGGATTACAGCCTTATTGAACTGTGAGGACACAGCATGAGGTTATGAGATTCAAACTGACCGAGAGAGAGAGAGAGAGAGAGGTTTGAATAAAAGATAGCAGAAGGAAAATACAGATCCTGAATGAAAGGCGATGGGAGTGCCGAGGGAATGAGGACTTTTACAAGTTGCTAGAAGACCATAAAAATGGAGTGCGTGGATAAGCAGAGACGGAAAAACCAGAGGAGCTTGGCATCTCGCCTGGTTCCCAGCTGACATCCTATCCTAAGCCAACACAATATGGCCAGTGTCTCCCTGGTGTTCACGCATTCTGTACTGTACCACTCAGGGGCAAAATAGTATTCTTTTTCACAGAATTGAGTTTTTGTGTGGTTGCGCTTGATTTAGCCTGCCAACTGTGCTGTGGTTAGGGTGGCTTTAGGGAAGCTGGATATATGCAAAGAATTTTGCTCAAAAACAGAAGCTTTTTGATCTGCTCTGTGTTTGTCCTGTTTTGTGATCACCATCTCAGACAAGAGGCCAAAACATGCTGCTGTTGACAGTTTCAGTGCACAGTAGCATATGTGCTTCATTATATCACCATTTCTTCCGTTTATCAAGGCCCCCAAGCCTTTGCTTTTTCCGTTCCTAAAGAAATCTATTTTTTGTGTCCTCATCGCTGAGAGAACCTTCCTTCATTAGGAGGATATTGGAATGGACAGATTTGACTGAAAGGGGACTGCACAGTGGGTTTATAAACAGAGAAATCAGTCGCACTCTCTGAAAGCCTGGGAGAGGCTAATCACTAAGCAAAACACTACATTTGATGAAGTGTTTCTGAAGGTGTGTATTGGGGGACTGTTGAGATAGACTCAATCCATCCTTAATGAAAATGCTTTGGGCTGCTGAGCTGAGCTGAGCTGAGCTGAACCCTCTTGGGGATCAGTGGTTAGTCGGAGCGTACAGAGATAGGCCACCCATCACTAACCACGATCCTCACTAAATCCCCATCAACGCAGTGGTTAATCACTCTAACCCCACTCTCCTCTGCTCTCCACTTCTCTCTCCTGTCTGCCACAGACAAAGACACATCAAAATTCATAGCTTGCTGGAGAGGGGAGTTCAGGGATTTATGGCTGGCAAGTATCCGCTTTAAAACCCAGCAATAGCCTTTTAGAGTCAAGAGGAGGGAGCGCGAGTGAACCAGGATGGTATATCACTTATTGTTGCGTGTATACGTCTTCGATCTTGAAAGGTAAATTAGGAGCAACTCCGAATCATTAGTAATTGCAAGGATATGAATAGGCATGAAGACATTTATTTATAGAATAATATCAAATCAATGAAGAATCCCCCCGCCCTGTGTGGACATTTAATAATTGAGAATTCAGTTGGTAAGGTGGTTCACATTCTTCGATTTAAGTGTACAAGTTAATGGCCAGCAATACATCTTGTTAGTTAAGTAACTCTGTCTCAAGGATTAAAATTGACATTTTTTTTTTCTGTAAGATGATGTAATGTGAAGCTTTTGCTGAGCCTCCTGTGTGGCTGGTCATCCATCCAAATGTGTTTTCTCAGTATGCTGCGAGGTCATTAGATCAGTCATTTGAGCTGTTCATTTTGAAGTGTTTGCTTTTCCAGACTGAACTGCCATCTGTAAAACAATCACTATCTGGAATTCTATGTCATTGCCTCTCTCGGTCTATTTTTTTGTGTCTTTATTTTATGGACTTGTCTTTGCCCGCTCCGTTAAAGCCACTGCACCTGTGAGAAATAGCGACTTCGCAAGGCAGCACAAATATGATCCACTGAAATACATTTTTGATTTAATTAGTTGCTGTCTGTCAGGTAAAATGTAAACACTCGATGGTTCTTTGGAGGATTTAAAAATAAACAATTCCAGACCAAACCCGTACAGACAGATGACAAATTAACAGGGGAAAAAAGCTGAACAAATAAATAGAGGAACTAAATCTGTCAAAAAATAGTAGAAATTCAAATAATCACTCATCTTATCAGAAGGTATTCTGTTGTGGGTTTTGGTCTGGGCCAGTACATGCTTCTTCAGCGAGTAACAACAGGGTTCACACTGTGTCACTTTAAGAAAATGCAAATACTATATGGCCAAAATTGGGATATTACACAAAAAAGATGCTGGAGTATATTCCAAAGTTTTTTTTTCTATGAAAAATACATTTTCAGTGACTAATTACTGAACACAGGCCCAGTAGGCTCAGACTTAGTGCATCTGCTTCCATATACAACTCAATAAGTTAAAAGGCTGTGAATTACATGCTACAGTTTTACTTCATTAAACAAGAGAGAGTCTGACCGGCTCTTTTTGCTAGTGCTCACAACTACCAATGTAAAAAATACAAAATTGGGGAATCTTTACAAGAAGATGTTCATCCCTCCTAAAAGACTTACATGTACATCTCAAGACTATGTTGGCTTGAGCAAAAAAATGGGAAATTGAAAAGAAAAGTGGGATACATAATCTATAGTGAAATCTTACTTGGCTTACAATATTGTCATGACTGATTTGTGCTTGCCAATCGCATGATTTAGAGAATAAATTGTTCAAATATGAGATAAAAGCTATTTACACAAACTTGCTTGTGTAATTTCACATCAAAATTAGCCATTTGTTCTCTTTACATTAACCCACAGCTGATACAGAGCTGAGTTTTGGACTAGCTCATTGGAAACAATGGCATGACCCAAATTTGTATTGTATACATTTAATTTTTTCATTAATTATTATGACAATTTACTGGTTATATAGCCATCTGAAGAGCCATATCTCTCAGGTTTTCTCCATTATTGCTTTGAATAACTTTTCAGTGAAAATTCTGGAGAAGAGATAACGCATCAGATTTCTTATTTTTCACTGCTTGATGTGTTTTACGGTATCTTGTCTTTAAGAACTTCGTTTCACCGAAGAGACTAACAATGAACTTGGTTGACTCATGTTGGCTACACTGCCGTAATGAGAGTTAAGCCAAACCTTAGAATGGTATCTGTCGTGGAGGGTTTTATGGATGATAATGTTTTTTTTTTTGCGAGGGTCTTTTTTATTTCAAAAAATGTTAATGTTATAATATTCATAATATTTTAAAATACAGAACATTATAATGTAATTACTTACAGACTCCTTGTCTTGCTATACCAAAAGCGTGTTATGAATTTTTTTTACATATGAGAGTCTTAAAAGTATTACTGAATTCCATGATAAAACTTTCACTCGGCCTTTGCTCAAAATTTAAGCATAGTTAGTGCTCACACTCCGTTGAATGTCTTTCTGTCACACACATATGCACACACAAAGCAAGCCTAAATTTAGGTGAGCAGGTGTGAGGAAAGGCTATGGGGTCACTATCTAGCTCAGGTTGGACCTAGTAATTTAGCTGAACAGGGATTTGCTCCTTCCTGCTAAGACAGGCAATACAAAAGATCTGACTTGAAAGCACAGTGAGAAAAGAGGGGTATGGACAGTTTAACTGAGATGAAGGAGTTCAGTTGACTAAAATGCCCACTTTGATTAGTCTATACACTTGCTCTAATTGAGCATGCATGTGTGTGTGAGTGAGTCCTTCACTTGTAGGTAAAACAGAGTTAAGTTTGACCGTCGTTCATGTGTGTTGGGACATCAGTGTTTGAGTGCGTTTTGGGATTTATTTATTTTTTTCATGTTGTAAAACTCCCTCCTCTCACACTCATTCCTCTCTCAAGACTGAATTTGCTTGTCTTCTCAGCATGAGTGTTTAATCTTTTCAGGCCGTTGAATCAGCCCAATGAATGAGTCCAGCTCCTTCTCTCTAGGAGCCCTGGAGATTATTCTAAAGCACTAATCGTTGAGCAAACACAGCAGTGCTCTCCCATTCCTATTCTACACAGGCCACAGTATAGCACAACTTCTTTCACTTTGCCTCACGTTTTACTCCCTGTGTACATTTTTTTGCTTTCGGCCCTACGTAGCCCAGATTACCGCTCCTGAGAAACAGACCTCTTGACTCCTCTGTCACTGTTGTGGTTAAATATGAACCGTGCAGAGACTGAGAGAATTTTTTCCCGTTTGTTCGTTTACAGCAAGGGAAGTGACATGTAATTTAGAAAGCATTATTTCTAACATTGTCCTTTGGAACCTTTTATGTTTGTGGGTGTGTTTGTTTTTTAATTAGATTGTCAGAAGGGAGAATCTGCCGGGCTTATACGATGGTGTCAATATCCTTGGATTTGGAGCTTCGTCAATATTGTCTGGCCCTGCCGCTACTAACCTGAACAGGCTGTTGGCATTTGGTGTAAAATAAATAGAGTGATTTGTCTGTTTTGTTTTCTCCATTTCTGCAACGCCTCCAATAGAATTTTTATTTACTCCACTTTCCATTTGATTGTGCATGGTATTTGACAATTCGGGCCTTGCTTTTGTCTTTAGAAGTCACGCAGGCTTTGCACTCATTGGTCTTGTGTGTCATTTTATGATCATGTCTCGCAAGTGATATGACACCCTACAATGGCAAGATATCCCCTTGCAGATAAACAGATTTGAGAGAGGAAATTTTCATTTCAAGCTAAAAATAGTTTCATCATTGCTGTCTACCATATGCAATTGTTGTCTGATTGCTCAACTGATGAATCGATTGCGAACAAATTGGTAAAGCCCAAAGGTTGTAATCACACACGGTAAAATTATTTTGAAAGGGAATTTGGTCCATACTGTTTTTTTCGTTCCGTTCTCTATAGCTGACTCTTTTCCGTATTTCCACTCTGCTCCTCACCACAGAGAAAGCTGTTGGCCATCTACCTCCACAATGATGACAGTGTCCTCAGCAATGTCTTCTGTTCTCAAATGATGTGCGCTGATTCCATTGTCTCCTACCTGAGCCAGAATTTCATCACATGGGCCTGGGATGTCACTAAAGAAGCTAACAAAGCCAGGTAACAGAGGCACTGGGAAAACTGAATGATTGACACATATGTATATGTGTGTGTGTGTGTGTGTGTGTGTGTGTGTGTGTGTGTGTGTGTGTGTGTGTGTGTGTGTGTGTGTGTGTGTGTGTGTGTGTGTGTGTGTGTGTGTGTATATATATATGTATGTATATGTATATATATCTATGTGTGTCACTGGTGTTGTTCTTCCTTATGCAGTGTTGTATATCTTACATACAATTAAAACTGCATACGGTAAATGGGACGCAATTGATTTTTTTTTTTTCATGATCCACCAAATTAGAATGAGCAGCCGCCCGGTATGGTGGGGGTCCCCCTTTTGCCAACAGCAATAAAACTGAACACTTTGAGTACAAGAACTTCTTCGGCGATCCTCCCCTCCCACCTCGGTCACTCATGATCCTGTTATTGGTTTACCGGTTTACCTCTCTTTGATTAAAATCCTGAAGACTTGAACTTGGATAGGAGCTGCAGTTCTGCAGAGTTCTGATCCAGTTATCAACCCAACACATTTTGTCCCTTGAAAGCCACTGACATCCTCAAGCCTGCCTATTTCAAAGTCCCCACAAATCAAATTGAAGGAAATAAATTGTAGAAATTGAAATGTGTTTCACATAGGAAATGCATCTGATCCCAGAGGAAATTCACCTGTACAGGGCAGCTTGACTCAAGTGGGTGGTGTGGAGAATGAAACCCTATATGTTGTTTAAAGACACCTTACAAGGAAGGTGGAATGCATACACTACAAACAACATTGCTGTTTGCAATGTAGTTTTAAGTATCTTTAAAGTAGAAATGTGTTAAACCAATAGAACGCATTTACCTTAAGGTCCAATGAGTTGATTCTGTTGGATATATCATTTCACATTTATCATTGATGTTTTCTGCCCTTGAATTAGATTGCATTGTTGTTAAAAATTGTTTGAAAAATTGTTTGGCCCAACAGAACCATCCAGGGTTCCTGGCACCTTTTAGAATCATACCTTTTAAATATTGCATTTAGCCCACTGTAAATATTAGGAGAGCAATAACAGAACCTGCCAACCTTGGCCGCCTGCTTAATCCTTATGTTTTATTTATATGCAACTATTCATCTGAAGGAGTGCAGTGTTTGCAATATACTGATATGTATTTAATAAAGGGGATATTTGATGTATTTCAAAAGGTGAGCGTTTTCACTGTGAGCTGAGATGTTTGCAAATTTCATTCATCAAGCTTCCTGTTACAGTTGTTTTCAACTTACTTTTTACGTGTAATTTTATGACAGAGGCCTACAAATATCACATTTCAAAGAGAACAAAATCTTTGTTTTGCCATGAAAGGTTGGCCATCACCTTTTGAGAATATGATCTAAAAATGCTCGTGTGGAGGGTTCCCCTCTTGAATGATAAACAACGTTTTCACAGCTCTTTGCGTTTGTGTGGACTTGTCTTAATTGCTGATGTTCAACTCTCACTCTATTGCTCACACCCTGTATCTCTCTTCTCATTCTCTCTTCAACTTCATTCTCTTTTAGAGGCTTGGAGGTTGCATGCTAACAAAAGGCGTTGTGTTTGCATGGTGAGGCCCCTGATTGGGCAATCTTGACTAAGCTGTCTGAATAGAGGGTCAGTGGGAGACGAAGGACTCCCTTGAAGCCCAAACATCTCTATCTGTGCATTTATGCTCACAAGTCCTTGTGCAGCTCCAACTGTTTGGCTTGATTTGTGCAGCACCTGTTTCTCACACACGTCCATCAATGAGGTTTAATAGTTTTTTAATTTGATTGTCGACATAGAACTGTTATGTTAGTTTATCTCTTTTTATTCAGAGATTCCTCTAGAATAGCTTTGCAAAAGTCTCTCTTTAAAAAATATAAATATCTCGAACATGGTGTGCATGCATTTTTCTTTTAGAATGTCTCTACGCCCCCCAATGTTTAATTTGCTTTTCTTCTCATTGGCCAACAGCTGAGAGGCTGATATTTTTTTTTTTTTTACTTTTTAGACGTGATGTCCCCTCATTGAGAAATTAAATCTGGAAAGCAAACTTATAAAATCCTTGAAATTATTATCGAGAGGGTTAACCTCGGATTCATACAACATGATTTCTATCAAGTGGCATCATGGGAATGCTCGAAGTTTGATACCTGCAGTGACTGGTAATGATTATCATTACAACCTGTTTTTTTTTTTTATTTAGATAGCTCACTCCCAGACAATATGACATTGATAAATTCACTTTGACATTTTTTCTCCTTGTATTGTTGCATCTGTCAAACATATACCCATGCAAGTATTTAGTAATGGACACAGTGAATTAGATGGACTACCGTAATGTCCGGACGACAAGCCGCTACTTTTTTCACACGATATGAACACTGCGGCTAATTTATGGATTTTGGGGGGCTAACGAGCTTCTGAGGCTGTGCAATTCCAACACTGAAGAAGATGACTTTAATGGTTTTAGTACGCAGGAGGAAGACGAAGATAGCGATATCGATGATGACTGGACAGCAAATTGGGTACTGTTACTACAATAGAGGTTTGTAAGTAGTTTTTATTTTTTATAGATAGGTTATTAGCGAAAAGAAAAAAAAGGCAATCTGCAGTTTATGGCAAGTGATCAAAAACTCTGGAGGGCTACATGTGGAACTCTGAAACTAGCTCGGGTTTGTATATGACCATCGTGTCTGGATGAGCCTGCCCCTTCTCGCATTTGCCCACAGTTTCTGCTACACCTTTTCATTCTTCTCTCATTTCCTTCATGATCTTTCCATCTCTCTTTATTTCTCTTTCATGTATCCCACTAGCTCAACTCTTTCTCTCTCCCCAGAACCTCCAGAGATAAGCCTGCCCTCTGGTTGGAGCCATTTAAAAGGGACTCGCACCCTGACCTCACCCCTCCATTATTTCTTTTTAAGAATATTCCCTCCTTTCTTCATCCTTCTCTCCTTTCCCTCTCATTGCCTCCTTTGCTTTTTGCCCCAACTGAGCCTTATTATTGCACATTAAATGGGAGGCAACATCTGGAGCTTTTCATCACTTCCAGCTAGTCACAGCTTTGCTGCGAATGCAAGCATGCATGTGTGCACACTTACCCCCCCCCCTCACACACACACACACACACACACACACACACACACACACACACACACACACACACACACACACTGCGTCTCTGCATTCTCACGCTCTTTAGGTGATCCAGAGTGACTGGTGATTGGCATCAATCACATAGGCTGGTAAAATGGTATCCCTTGTGTGTGCATGCGTGCCTGTTTGCGTGCGTGTGTGTGTGTGTGTGTGTGTGTGTGTGTGTGTGTGTGCTAGTGCGTGATGAACCTGCTGATTATGGAATGTGCCTTTTTCTTAGTTGTCTGTTGCATGTATTTTCACAAGCCTTCAGTTAAATGATTAATTATGCATAAATGCAGTTTCACTGATTCGATGCCAGTGTAATTGTCCCCCTTTGGAACTAAGCCTGGTATATTTTGCAAGAGCTCTACGGTCGTGGCACATGGCAAATATTAGAAGTATCAGAAAATCAACACACTGACATTCTGTCATGCTCCTGCAAATCTTTTAGACAGTTTGTCTGTGGTGGTATTATTGTACTCTATCTACATCTTAATTCCTCAAACAGATGATATAAAATATGAGAAATACAAACACTTTTTTTACAGTGGTAAAAAACCAGGTGTACAAAATTGGTGTGCCAGGTGGTATCTGTGTTGGAGCAGCTGCTCTGTACCCTTGACCTGTCCCCTTGACATCTTCCTACCTGAAAGCTTAACTGGTTCAGATGGAGAACAACACGTCTGTGTGTTCTCAGAAACACTGTGTTAGACACAGTGAGCAACCACAGCATCCAGTTCCCAGACATACAGGTGGTTGTCAAAATATTCCCTGCAGTGCTACTGTACAAGCCTTACCCATCAGCTGCTCAGTGAAGCAATTGTCATGTTTAACACGTCTACTCAAATCTTCACACACCATTTTGATATGAAGACATGCAAGGTGACAGTCCAGGGAAACATTAACTGTTTTAGCTGCCCGGGTGTGCAGTAAGAGATAGAAATGGGACAAATTGGAAGCTGTCAATCACATTAGTCATGACAGCAGAATCTTGAACTCACATTAGTTGCAAATGGTACACAGGTGTTTCCTCCACATTTTGTTACCCCTGAAGGCTTTGAAAGGCCCATAGCTCTTATACATTGTAGGCTACATTCTTTACCATGTTATGTTTTGGCAGGATAAGACTACTTGAACTGTTCACCTCAGCTGCTGAAGTAGCTTCATTCCTACCTGTCCCAAGTGAAGTGGCCTTTTCTAGTAAGGATTCATAACTATATTTATAGTTACATGGTCTAATGTGGTCAAGCATACTTATCTTGCTGTGATAGTGGTTATTTGCGAAGTGGACTCCTTTTTTTATATATATTTTGAGATAGGAAACCGAAGCAGGTTGGCTTGGGCTTCATGGGAGATTTGAGATTGAGTTACCCTTCAAGTTAGTGACCATTGTTCTGTGGCCTTTCATTACAGGTTAGAGTTACTCCGTGGGCTATTGTTACGGTCCGCCTGGGTCAAAGTCTGAACAGGGATAAGTGTCAGGACAAAATGATCAGTAGGATTTAGGGTCCCCAAGTTCTTCAATGCAAACTTGGGTCACACAAAGTTCAGTGTTTGGGGAGTTTTGTTTGATTCATATTCCCAAATCTCAGTGTATCATCTACATTCTCAGGACCTTGTGGCAAAGCCATTACCCCAAAACTACCATATTTGGATTTTTTTTCAGAGTTTTGAAAGTCTGTAAGTAACTCCCTCAGCACTGGCTTTATGTTTTATCAAGTTGCGCGCTTTTCAGACAGCATCCCTTCTATTCATCTGCTCCTCCTGACCTGCTGTCCCTCTATCCATTCCATTACTTCTCCCTATTTTACCTGCCAGTTATTAAAGAAGATCTTATTAAAAAGCAGGAGAAAAAGCTAATCTATATTTGCATTCAGTCTATAGCAATTCATTAATATTATGACATTTACAGGGAGCTTGGCAGGCCCCGGTTGCCTGCTACCCTTTTCCCTCCTGGAAATGTTAATTTAAAAAGTTCTGTCTTTGTAATGGAATAAGAAATCCTCTTCTGCCCTATCAATTCTGCGTGTCTGGTGAGGAATACTAATTTGTCTTCTGTTCCAGTTGAGATAGCATGCCAATCTGATGGAAAAAGTAAAGCAGAATTGGTTTTAAAGTCCTTAATGCCACCAGTTGTGCATATCTCTCTTTTCAGCTTCAATTTTTCTCATGTGTGAGTGTGCGCATCTGCGCCTCTGTGTTTTTATTTGTATTTCTGTTTACGTTCTGTTATGTTCAGTACAATGAAAACTAATTGCATAATTTTCATGTTATGAATAAAACGGTTTGTGTTTGTTTCTGTATCTCTCAGACTACTCACCATGTGCACAAGACACTTTGGCAGTGTGGTGACACAGACTATACGGACATACAAGACAGACCAGTTCCCCCTTCTCCTTATAGTCATGGGAAAACGCACTTCCAACGAGGTTCTAAATGTTATTCAAGGTAAAAAATACTTAAGTTTACACATTACTGGCGGTAATATTGGTAGATGTGCAGTTGGAAAACAGTTCAAACCGACAGTATAGTATACAGACCAACAACGCTATAATCATCAATTTTTACTACCCTCTTGTTTTCTAGTTTGAGCTCCTGACTTATTTTCCAGTCCATGTGATGAAATAACGTTCTATCGACGTTTTTCTCATAGTTTTTCCATTTTGCCCTGTGCTGAACAAGGTCCTTGTTCCTCTTAATTTATTACAATAGACAAACCTCAAACTACTCATAAGTAATTGAGCTCTATTTTCCTCTCTTTTCTCTGTATCTAAATCTAACAGTAATTACTGTCTGTTTTTTTATGAAAAGATCTATTTAGGTCTTATTAGGAAATGAAACGATTTGGAATTCGACTAAATGGACCAAAATAATTAATATTCACTTTTGATTTTTTACTGATCATTTTCAGGCAATACTACAGTTGATGAGCTGATGATGCGGTTAATGGGTGCCATGGAAATCTTTACAGCACAACAACAAGAGGACATCAAAGATGAGGTAAGGCTCGGTCGCAGATTGGAAGGCTGCGGGCAAGAAGACCTTTAAAAATGCATCAAATGTCTTGATTCGTGAAATGTTACGTCACGCCCTGGGAAATGAAGCTGCCGAAGCAGCAACCATACCGGCTTCGGGTGCTGCTGTCTTTATGTAACATTGCTGGTTTCTCTCTCAAATTTGTTCACTTTTTTTTAATTTATTTGCTTTTTTTCTGCACGAGAACCTGTATTAAGACGATTGACATGTCAAGTCTGTCCATGTTTCATCTGTTTGTAAATTCTTCCCTTAATGGTGCAGTGGTCTGCAACCCATATTATAGGCAAGAGTCGAAAACAGGGTGTCACAACATGATCCTTTGTCAAAGATAAATTCGTCTGTCTTTATCAGGGATAGCCTGATACCCATTCAGAACTAGCAGAGATTGCATAACTTAATTTACATTCAGCAAGACAAAACACATCTTTTCCTCCCAACAGTTTCCCACACTTGTCACTCGTTGACGTTGCTCTTCCTTTTTGACTACTGTATCTGTAGACGTCAGATGTCACTTTGAATTGGTGTTTCATGATTATAGTCAGTGAGCCGAACTGAACAGTTTCCCCAACAATGCTGATTTAAAAGCCATAGCATCTCAGGTATGTGAAGAATTGATTGGAATTGTTATTACACAACACAACTTGTGTAGACAAACACACACACACACACATACGCACACGCACACACAGCCACAACCACAGGCACGCATCTTCTCTTGCTTTCTCTCCTCCTGAGGTTGGTTACTAACTCTTTAGTGAGACTTTTTTTTACCAATGTTATTGTCCCTCTACACTGCCTCTTATTTTGAGTCACAATTCTTGTCTCAACCAAAATCAGGTTGAAAGATAAGGGGTTACAAGAGCTACTAGCATTTAAAATTAATTCTAATTTAAGAAATCTGATAAATAAGCAATAGGTTCCCACTTTGCTTCTAATGTATCGATATGCTCAAAACAGAAATCTATTTTTTGGCTGCTCGTGTTTCATGACTAGACTGAGCTCTTTCAGACACATGAGAGATTGCATTTTCTATTTCAGGCAATACCCTTAAAGATATACACACACACACACACACACACACACACACACACACACACACACACACACACACACACACACACAGCTATATATCAGTAGACCACTCTGCGGTACAATCGCTTTATTTTCTGTTTTACCCCTCCCCTTTTTTGATAAGTTGAACGCAAAAA
>CAAKHD010000495.1:143115-155228 GCA_901007705.1 Fistularia tabacaria
AAAAAGATAGATTGGATATTGTATTTAAGCCAATATACTTAAAGATATACACACACACACACACACACACACACACACACACACACACACACACACACACACACACAGAGCTATATATCAGTGTTATGAAAAGATATTGGAAACGGTATTAATTTTGCCTGTATCCAACAACATCCTCCTATCCCCAAGGTAATAGGGCTGAGGGCAAAACTCACCACAACTCAGATGCTATCTTCAGTATATCGGCTCTAAAATTTCTTCTACGTTTTCTCTCTTTGGCATTATTCCTCTCTATTATTTCTGTCTTTCTCCTTTTTTCCACCTCACCACTCCAAGGGCAAACTCAGACAGGAACATAGACATCCACTCAACCCAGACATTCCACCTTGACAGTGACTTTTGTGTCTGTCTGGAAGCGGAGCAGCTGGACAACCACATTGTGACTTCAACCGTCCTGACTGACTTGCCAGTTATTCCGATGGTTGTCTGCATTTATGCTTAGTGGTTAGTGATCTACTGACTACTCACTGAAGGTCTTGTGGTCAGCATCTCAGGCCATTATTAGTTCATTTCACATTGAAAACTCTCCTAAACATATCAATTAATGGGTGCAGTTCTTTCTGCATCATAGCCATATTGACCCTATAATCCTCGATCAACAAAACCTCAATGTAGTTTATGTTTATAAACTTTGACAAGGGCAAACTTAACATCAGACATGTTGTTCAACGCCAAAAATACATGTCTAGCATGAGAGGAAATCAAAATCTTCAAGGGATGTTCTCAGAAATCTCAATATGACAATCGACCGCAACAGGAATGATCGCTGAAAAAAAAGCCCTGAGATTCACAGTTTGACAATGATTTTAATTAAAAGGCTGCCTGTCTTTGAATCACCAAAAGAGTCAGTAATATTTCAAACTACTACTCTACAAACATTTAAAAAAGATTGCATACATCAAACATTGAACTGTTCTTTCGATGAAAAATTGACAAAATCATGCAGCATTTGTAGAACTACTCTTACTTTTACTTCAATGAATTGTACTAAAAATATATTCTTTTTTTATTTCTTGTATTTATTCAAACACATTGATTAGACTCAACGATTGAAATGTGGATAGAGAGAACTTCGTAATGGGTTTTCAACCTGTTTAAAACCTGGACTTAACTATATAAGCCTCTGCCTCTCTGTAACAAAAGCTCTTTAGTCATTTTTCTGGCCCCGTACGACTTGTTAGCAATGTCTGCTTAAAGGCCTTTGTGAGTTGAGGTTTTTCGCTTCACACCTGTTACTATGTCCCAACATTATGTATGTGTGTACATTCCAAATGCTGGTAGACCAACAACTTACTAAATAACCTTGACTCAGCAATGCCAGTGCTACTCACTCTTAATCCCTCGCATCATTGTCTTGTTTAAGTTGAGGTTATCTGTGAAACTGTAATGTTTCCAAGTAGCTAAAGTTATAGCTGTCAAAGGATCTTGCTTTGATTTATCTTATTTAAAGATGGTCTTTTTGCATGAGTGACAAATGCTTTAGTTTAGAATGTGGTTTAAGACAAGGACTTCCCTCGTGCGCAGTGATTTAAACAATGCTTCAATCATTCAGTAAATGTGTAGGCTAAACAGAAACACTCCGACTGAAGTTGTGTATAAAAGATGTGCAATATCATATCCCCAGTCCAACAAAGGTAAACAGGTTTTATTCATCATTCTGTTCTTCAAGCCAACACTGATTATGTGCCAACTTGCATTTCTGACCTTAGAGTACAGAAAGTGGACACAATTAAATCTGAAAAAAAGACAAACACACAATTGTGGCCAATTTGGAGAAAGGCAAAGACAGAAAATGTGTATGTTTATTTTTTTTTCTCCAGGGATGAGGTTTATCTAAACACATGCCACTTTAGCAGATACATATCTGCATATTATTTATGTCATTAAGCCCTTCAGGCTCGGTGCCTTTCAAAATCAGTTGTATTTTTGAAACACAATTGCACATTTGTATATGTCCGGATAGAATGGGGTTGGAAAATGCGTAATTTGTTAGCCTGACTCATGTTTAGTTCATTCATGGTGGCTGCAATTGATGCTTTCATCCCTCTTCTTTTACAGTTTCTTTTCAATGTTCACCTTTTATTCGGGCTAAAAGCACAAATGTATCCTTTGCATTTCCTAACTCGGGACTACAATGCACACTGTCCTTTTGCTTACCCACTGCCTAGCTGCGCCTTGGCCCTCAGATCATCACAATGAGCTTACTTTCCCATATCCGGGCTGGCACACAGCATGGGCCTTCAGAAAAGAGAAAACTAATGGCTGTGCACTGTTAGCACAATGGGCACTCGTATTTAGTCTCAGTCTGTATAAAACACTTTGTAGCCACAGCAGGTAAAAAGAGAAAGGCCGCCTGTCCCCTTCCCTCTGTACAAACAGGAAGAGTGAAGCCGAGTGAAATAAAAGCGAAAGGGATGGTGAAACAGAGATTAGGTAACATAAAAGAGGCTCAGGGTTAGGAAAATGACAGCCTGGTCACAATGAATTCTTCTCTGGTGCTACTCTTTCATACCTGGTATTTGTACATAACCACACTTGACATACAAAGTTTTTCTTTTCCTTGATTCTTTCTGGCCTCCACACCCAGCAACGAGATTTTATTGTTCTCGTGCATCCTTTATTGTCATTTAATGGCCAAAACTCTTTCTCTCGGTCTACTCAGGATGAACGCGAGGCGAGGGAAATGGTGAAAAGAGAACAGGACGAGGCATACCGTCTGTCTCTAGAAGCTGATCGTAAGAAGGTACTTAAAAAACTGAAGTAAAAGTTTCTCTTCTACATCATGACGTGCAGGTTTTCGTCTTAATCTTTTGGTCACATTTTATTTATCAAGAAAAAAAGGAAAAAAACCCCAAAAAGAAATTAGTGTATTTTGAAAACATCACAATTCAACATAATTGTTTGACTTAATTTCTAAATTCTTTCTTTATCAGAGAGAAGCTCAAGAGAGAGAAGAGGCTGAGCAGGTTCGTCAAGAACAGATGAGAAAGGAGCAGGAGGAAGAGAAGGAGGTGAGAGCTGCAGCATCCTCATCACATTCACATTATGCAAATTACTCAAATTAATAATCCATCTTCATCAGTTTAGAGCTAAATAATGATGTGCTTTCCCATTGCACGGTGATATGTTTTGTGCCCCTCTTGTTATTTTATTAATCTGCCTCTCTCCCGCTGTTTAATTAAGATCCCAATTTTGACAAAAAGCCTTCGAGTCAGTGAGGAGTGGGGTTCAGGTGATCGGGCATAAATCCATTTTAGAAGGATGAAATATCCTAATTACAGTGATGCCCATCACTGCAAATGTCACCTTAAACACACATACACCTTTATTGTTCCATTTTACTGCTTTGCCTTGTGTAGCACACAACCTCTTTGAAACCTAAGTGAACAAAAGACTCTCGTAATTGATGTCCACATGCTGGTGCACCTACACATAACCTAAGCAAACAGGTATATTCACTCGAAAACAATTATTGTATGTAAGGTGGGGGCTGGCAAATACACAGGCAGACACACTGTCACGCATACAGGAAAAATAATAATTGTGAGGACTGCACCAATGTTATAATACACTATAGTAATACAGTGTAGTCCTGATTGTTGTTGACTCAACAGCTGAAAGCCTCGGGGCATGGAGAGGTATTGGGTGACCTGGCGGCTTGCTCAGGTGATCTGTCACTTAAGTTAAACAGAAAACAACAAAAGCGCCCTGGGCCGACCATCTTAATTATATACCCCCGTTATCCTCTAACCAAACTGTGTGCGCACTCTAATCACTTTTCTTTGCCCAAGTTTCATGGTTTCCATGGTGTCTCCTATGCTAACACAATAGCACTGTACTCATCCACAGAGACTTTTAGACTAAAGCAACACTTCACGATGCACTTTTGTTTCATTGAATTCCCTTCTGAAGACCGAGCAACTGAAACATCCCATGATCGACAAAGTCTGCCATTTTTGACAGCCATCATTCTTAGGTTGTCAGAAAAGTCATTGTTGTGTTTTTTTTTTCTTTTTGTTGTTTGTTGATTCTGTTTCTGTCAGTTTTTTTTTTCTGTCTCTGACTGTCACTGATCGGTTGAATGTCAAAGTAGTTGATCGTTGTCATCGTGGCAATTTGAGCAACTTGAGAAATAATGTATTCACTGCTCACAATGACATTGTTTCACACATAACCTATCAAAATGATCACTGAATTCTATGTAATAAAAGTAAATCAATAATGGAATTATTAAAATGTAAAGAAATGAACAACTTATATATAAGTTTTCTTTAGAAGGCAGCAATCTATACCTGTATGGAGACAATGGAACTTTTATTTTCCTCCAACAAAAGATATGGGTGAGAACCTGTCTAGATATACTATGTTTTAAATGCTTCAAAGATACAATTAGTTTTCATGTGCGCTGTTTCCACCAGCACTCTGTTGATATTGGGGAAACATGAGTGACAGTACGTTGTTTTAGTTATGTAACACATCCCTTCTAAGCATTCTTATCTGTAATCTTTTTCCAAAAAAATGTGTAAGGCTGTTTTATGACATCTTATAATTAGCAAAAACCAAATGATTGAATTAAAAAAACAAACATGTAAGTTATCGCTTCAGGAAAATGTTAACTGACTGCACGGATCACATTAGTTGCTCTCAAAATAGATGAAGTGGTGAACCTAATATATTATCTCATTTTCCCCCTTTGTGTAAGACTGTA
The DNA here is from genome assembly GCA_901007705.1 of Fistularia tabacaria. Classification (NCBI taxonomy): domain Eukaryota; kingdom Metazoa; phylum Chordata; class Actinopteri; order Syngnathiformes; family Fistulariidae; genus Fistularia; species Fistularia tabacaria. The sequence goes on from CAAKHD010000495.1 coordinate 147,884, forward strand.
TTACATTTCACTGGGAGCCGTTGATCAAACCAATTCACTGTTTGTTTTTTAGCCTTCCACGGTGATACTCAAATCCTCTGTGATAAACACGCTTCCTATGTAAATAGCGTCCCGATTTATAGGCTAGCTATGTTTTTACTTCTCAACCTTCTTATCTTGTATGCTATTTTTGTACTGATAAAACATTCATATTATTTATTTACACTAGAAATATAGCCGATTATTTGACATCTCATTAGATCACTTCATACTTATTGTACAGCCCTTAGTGGGGTAGAATTACTTCACAGTGATTTTTGTGAAATTTAAAATAATGGGATAATCTACAAATTATCAACAATGTCATTTGACCAGATGTGTTGTTAGATCGAGAATCGAGAAGCTTTTATTGTCATCGGGCAGTTTCCCGTACCACGAAATTACAGTTCTGCTGTCCGCAATGCATTTTAGCCAAATGCAACTGTGCAGCGAGCAAACACGCCAGCCATTGAAGGCGCCATGTTGTGTAAAAAAAGAGGAGAAGGAGGGCAAGGGGTAAGGAAGGAGGAATTCCACCCCTGGAACAGATCCACCTGACAATGTGGAAATGTTAATTTCCACAGACTTCAACTTCAACCTCATGTTACTGATCCTGTAGAATAGATGAAAACTGTAGACTTATAACATCAGACCATTAGAGAATGAGCATTGCCTTTGTTCAACAAATAGGCAAATGAAGGTGCTGCCGTGGTTAGTGGGGGGTGGGCAGTTGCGTATGTGTTTTAATGCTTGTGGGAATTCAATGGTTCCCTTTACTATTTACCTCCTTCACGAGGTCTTATCATACAATTCTGTGCCTCCCACCCATTATTTGTTTGCTGTCGGTGGTTAGCTGAGTGAAGCTGGAGGCCCTGAAAAAAATGGGTCTAGCTAAGTCTGGAGCTGCCAAAGTGACATGCTCCACCAGATGTGGTTTTCTTGAGTGACGCTGCCTCTCACTTTTGTGGGTGTTTATGCTTGTGTTTGTGGTTGACTTTCCGCCTGCATTTGTCTAACCTACACACGTGTGTTTACGCGTGTGATAGTTCATCCCAGGGGTCCCCTTTAACTCAGTCAGCATCAGGTCTTGTACCCAAGGGGCCTGATGGCGGAGCAGCACGCGCCCTACCCTGCCCACCCAGCACCAGAAGCTGCTAATGAGCTACTGTTGTACACTCTTATGAAATATAATTGCATTATGGTGTGTAAATAAAGCCGGGGCGTGTTGTCACAGCATATGCTCCCTGGCTGGCCAAACTTGAACAACAAGCGGGGGGTGGAGCAGGGGCAGGGTGGAAGCAGAAAAATGAGGGGGACCCAAGGGGAACAGACAAACCACCCTCTTTAGCACACAGGAGAGCTGATTAGCTTTGGAGTGAAACATGACAGTTGATGGTTTTGTTATGTGCCGGTAAAGCTGCTCCATTACTTTTGACTACAGGGCCCATGTAGAGTTTGTAAAATAGCATTTAAATAAAGCAACGTTTAGCAGTGTCTTGTAAGTCAAAACATTGTCAAATGGATTCAGTCTTAGACTCTCCCTCTGAGTGAGCAACAGCAAGAAACACCAGCAAGAACATTTTGGCTGTATGTAGTGTAACTTCACAGCCTTTTGAGATCTTTCCGACTTTGGGGAACAGGGTGAGACACAGGGCAACTAATTTAATAAAATTTTCAGGACAAGAAGATCTTTTTAATTAACGTGAGGCAACAGCACTGCAATCAGACTCTGGGAGCCACTTCTCGCCATGCCTGTCATAGTTGTTTGGATAGCGTGATAGTGTGTGCCGTCATCTTCATAACAGCCAGTGTTACTGTTGAATCTCTGGTTTAGGTTTACTATCAACACAGAGATAAAGAGCAGTTTTAATTATAATCCGATTGAATATCTCTCTGGTTTTATTCTATTGGGAGAGTCTTCATGGCTTTATTTTTTTCACATTGTCTACAACGTGTTTCAATTGCACAAATAAAACGCCAGTAAGTTCGCAAATATTCAAAATAATGTTTTCTTTTGTGATTTTTCTAACTCTATTGCAATTAGGTCATCAACAATTTAATGTGATTAACTTTTTATTATTAAATCTCTGTCAGATTAATTTCACTCTTGTAATCATGACTTTGTAATGCTAATATGCCTGGGAAGAAAAACAAAAGCAACACTTACACACTGAAACTGTCCTCGTCTTTTAAACTCGACCTACTGGTTATAGTTCCAACATTAACACAAAAAGAGACAAATGTTTTTTTGCAACTGGCGTGCTATGGGTCAAATGATTTTTAGTTTATTTAATGTGTTATGCTGACTGTATGTCTTCCGACCCTTCACTCAGGCAATCCGCTTGTCACTGGAGCAAGCTCTACCGCCTGAGCCCGATGAGGATTCAGGAGAACAAATCAGCAAACTGCGAATCCGCACACCAAGTGGCGAGTTTCTGGAAAGGCGTTTCCTGGGCAGCTGTAAGCTCCAGGTCCTCTTCGACTTTGTGGCCTCCAAGGGATACCCGTTTGATGAGTTCAAGCTCCTCACCACCTTCCCTCGTAGAAATGTGAGTGTTATATCTGGCGCCTTTATTACACAAGCACAAACACTGAAAAGGCTTCAGCCGTTCCAGAGAACTGTGGTGCAAGCTGAATTGTCTCAGAGAGCCCTCGCTCAGTTTTGTACTGTCCTCATTACTGTTCCCTGCCTACACAAACAAGTGCTAAATGTGTCCTCACCACAGTCACAAGCTGTGAAATACTCTCAGCTGAAGCTAACAACTCTGCAGGAGAAAAATCCACAGCTGTAATTGGCTTTTCTCTGTGGGTTGAGCTAAACCTCAAGGCACAGCTGTCAATCGGGTGCAGGGGAAGGCAATCTGTTGTGTCTTTCATGATTTACATCATGACGGAGAAGTCTTGAAGATATAAGGGGCAGATAAACGAACACGTATCGGCCGTTTTAGCTGTAAATTTATTGTAATGTGCAACAAAAGCAAACAGGTAGATCAAAACACAACATATGATCTGTTTACAGGGGAAATATTGTAGGGTATATTACTTTTTGCTGTAGGAAAAGAAGAGAGCCCCTAAGTTTACCGAGCAGTTAAGATAATTTGTATGGGGGGGGGATTGTAGTCTGGTTTGTCTTCTGTGTTACATGTGGTCTCCACTGTGGTTTTTCTCCTGAAATTGAACATCATATCTCAATCTTAGTCTAAATTCCAGCTTGTTTTGCTATGCTCTATTGGGTTCTTTGGGGTTCTTTTGTTCGATTGCAGCAGCAGGGGTCCACTCTGGTGTTTTTGAGGTTACAATTAAGTCCCTTCATTTTCACGCACTCATTGGGCTTATTTTTTTAAATTCCTCTGTAATTACTGGCTGCTATACTCTTACTGCATCATGGCCTCCTATTGCTTTGTCTTTTTTTTTTCGATCCAAATTTTGCTTTTCTTTAAACTACAGTTGCGAGCATGAATGATTCTGTGAAGCTGCAGGTTCATACATCCATTATAAGATAGCACACCTTTGGGCTCAACACTGGCTGAAGAAGCCCCCCCCTCCCCCCATGAACTGCATTCACCAATTAACATCTGCCCCTCGGTGTTTGCTGTGCTGCTTTTTCTTGCACGCGGCGGAGTTAATTCAAACACCTGCTCATAGGTAATACAGAGCGAATATCAATTAGTGTCAAGTCCATTGTGAATACAGTGCACTTGGACTTTTAGGATACTGTTGTCAGCACTTACAGTAGTAACCTCCACGGCTCTGTTGCCGACGTTCAGCAGCGTTCTGCCAGATACGATGGGTCATTAGACAGCCTGGTCGCTGCTCTCTATGCTGGCGAGCTAATGAGCACAGTTTTAACTACCGTTTTAATTAGCCGCCCTGCTGGAAACAAAAATGGGATTTCCATTAATCAGGACAGGGGTGCTTTCAGAGGGGTGAATGGCAGTGGTTATATAGGTGCACGTGTGTGTTTGTGTGTGTGAGTGAGTGAGTGAGTGAGTGAGTGAGTGAGTGAGTGTGTGTGAGCGCACATACGTGCACATGTCTGTAGACTTGCCCAGGCAGTGTGCCATTTTAGTCTTTAGAGACAAGCTGGGCACAAACACCTCAAACTAGCACACACAGTATCACATAGCTCACACTCTTCATTTCGTCACAGTCACACACTTCAGCGTATGCACAAATATTTTCAAGCAAACACATGCCCCACTCACAACTTTGTCACTTAAAGGATTCACAGTTGTCTCTTTATAATCAAGAGTAAACATGTGTTTGAGACAGAGATAAAGATGTGTCTGCATCGCAGATGAAATTCCAGCAAAAACAGGATGGGAGGATTAGACGGGTAGGATGAGAAGTGAGAGGAGGATGGTGACTGCCGAACCAGTCGAGAGAGAACAGAGAAGACGAAGCTTAAACAAAGAAAACATTTAATCATAGAAACAATCTGAAAGAGAAAAAAGGATAGAGAACACAAGTTGAGACGATATTAAAAAGTGGAAGATGGAAGATAATCCCAGAAAACAGAAAGGAGAGAGATTTGAAGAAAGAGAGGGGAGAAGCCAGTGGGTTCTGGTGCCAGTATGAGGCTGTGAACATAGGCCCTCCGTCTAATCCTGCGGCTCTCTGTTGTAATTAAATGAGAGGGAGCAGAGAAAAGCCCCCATCCCGTCCAGACGCTCTCACTGTTGCTCTGCCAGGATCAGAGGATAGAGGATAGACCACTATTGCATTTGTAATACTGCACAACTGTTGAAACCTTCTTTCCCTTTTCTAGTTTTTGCTGTTTTTGTGCAGCGTCACTCTTCCTCTTCCTAGTTTCATCTCCTGCCGCCTATAATTTCACCTCCGTTATTTTAACTTTGCAACATTCAAATGGTCATTTTTTTAGAGAAGGCAAATTTATTTGTGTCGAAAAAAAATGGAAAGTCAACAATTGAAGCAACAATGTGTTGTTTTGTTTTTCCTCAAGCCGACACGACATTAATCTTAGGTAGGATATTATGTGACCGAGTGTCATGCAATACTGGCAAAGAGGTAGGAATTGGGGTTTTAAACCCACTTATAACTAAACTCTTAATATAAAACATCAGACGTGTACGATTTCATGTTTGTTTGTTTTTGCCACCTTCGTGTCGCTTCGCCAGGAAAACAATTTTAGACTCTCAAGTTTTTTGGTCCCAGTCTCATTCTCAGCATTTGGTATCATTGGCTTATCTCTTCAGCACTACAGCAGGCCTTACACTGGCATCATTTGTACTAGGCTTAGCCGTGCTCAGGGAACTAACCCTTTCTCCGTTTTTACGACAGTCACTGAGTTTTATGGGGGATGGGGGGGGCGGGTTAGTGTTTCATTTTTCATCTTTTCATTCAAGAATTCCCTAATTTTTCCAAGTGGGTTCAAACCACCATTAAAGGCCTAAGGTGTTTTCCACTCAGCCTGTGGTGAAACATGTTCAGACTGCTGGGATAATAATCCCATCTTCCTGCTCTGCAATTGCCTCTTCCTGCCCTGCTGCTTACAGACACCCAAACACTGTCAAGCTGCCGTATTATTTTCTTCACTGTGATACTGTACTCTCTTTCACCCTCTCCCTAATCCTTCTTCCAGCTCTGTCCATGAAATGGCTAGGGTGATTTTAGACAAAACCTGAGATTCTGAAAAAATAAACAGCAGCACTGAAAAAGCCTCACACTTGAGTGAAATAGATTTTACATCTGTTTGACTGGCATGTTTGATTTTTCTTTTTTGTCTTCATCCCTGCTATCTGAAAGTACACGAAGAACTAAGACAGTTTATTTTCTAAGTAGTTTAATTTAGAACAACCTCCTCAGGTCTATTCTTCCTCTATGCATAACATGAAACCCAGGTTTTTGGGAGCTACTTTGGCACCTCTCTAAATATATAGGTATATGAATATGTTGTGGCTCCATCCGAGGACAGTATCTCCCCGATCACCTAATGTTAAAAGCTGCAGTCGCTGAATTTTACTCTTGGCCAACCCCCCAGCTTCGCCCTCCTCCTCTTCCCTCCTTCTGTCTCCTGGTCTTTCGTTCTTCCCCAGCCTCTGTACCTCCCTCTCCTCCCCAAAAGCCCCTTCTCATTGCAATTAAACTTAACTTTTCCAATTTTAACCTTATTAAATCATAAAGGGTTTTTTTTATCTAACTTACCTCGCTTGCTAATTTTGCTTGCTCTTTCGTTTTTTTTTTCTTCGTCTTCCACATTCCCAATTATTTCCGTCTCTTTCCTTCATTCCTGCCACCCTGTCCGGTCGGCGAAACGCCTTCCTCTCTTTGAAGTACTGTATTCTGCTCCGTTCTTTTCTGTTCGTGCTCCGGCACTACGTGCTGTCAATGCTCCTGGCAGCAGATAATGATCTCCCACTGCTTTTGTAATTGGCCAAATAAACACTTGACAACACTAGTTTATAACAGACAAGTTATTTGGTTTTAATTAACATAGTAAGGCCCGTAATGGCTTTCTTTCAAAATGCGTTATTTCAGCTGCACATTTCATTATGCTGGAAACGGACATCTTGAGGGGCCAGTGTTTATTTTCCCTTGACTTCTCAGCGTTGCTCGGGGCTCCTTCCGCTGCTATTAATGTTTTATTCATTTTGATCTTGCCATCTTACAACTGTAGTATTTATTTGAGACTTCACATTAAGTGCTAATTTTCTCGTTTTCAGCTTAGTATTAAAATTTGCAGTATTTTCTTAATATTAATACAAAAAAAATGTTGAAAATCACCATATGTGTTGTTATTTGCCTTATTTTTTTAAATTAGGCTTTTTACTGTGCAGCTCCCATTTATTGATCTTTTTTTTTCCTTTAGATTCTGCTCAAGGTGACATAGTTCATTTTATTTGTTCTGCTTGAATCCATTAAATCATTTCGATTAACCGCTTCAAGCACACCAACGGCTTTTAGCCATGTGAAATTATTAATATTATTATCATCTTTGCATTTGGTCCGATGTTTCCCTTGTTACAAATAATAGAAAAGCGGCTCCAGGAAACTGTATTGAATCAAGGTTGAAAACAAACGGCAGAGCAGGGATGCTAAATTGTGTCTGTATTATTCATGTATTATGCATGTATGTCTGCATGCATGTATGTTTGTATGTATGGCACAGGAGGGGAGAATATATGGCTTAGAGTGAGCAGACAAAAAAAACAACAGCTTTGTTTATTGACAGATGCCTTCATGCTTATGGTCTGTTAATTGGATAACAATGTAAACAATCACCGATGGTGCCTGTCTCCTGTGACAGTGTGGCATCTTGTTTCCCTACTTTCTTTTTCAGAGTCAGATGCTGCCCCCCCCCCCCCGC
>CAAKHD010000495.1:167519-179380 GCA_901007705.1 Fistularia tabacaria
GCGCCCCGTGGGAGCGCGTTTGCGCCCGCGGGGGGGCCCCCCGCTTCCCTCCGGGGCCGCTGGGGGTTAAAGGCAAATTTTGTTTTGTTTTTTTTTTTTTGGTTTTTTTTGTTTTTTTTTTTTTTTTTTTTTTTTTGTTCTTCCAAGAGTGCGATTCCTCCACCTGTTGCCCGGAGATGTTGAGCTCCGCCACGCAGATGTGATCGTCATTGACCTCCAGATCCACGAGCACGCATCGACCAGAACCCCGCGCGACATCCCTTCCTCCTCCTCCTCCTCTTCCTCGTCCTCCTCCCGATCGAGCATGGACCTGAGACCGGAGCTGCCCTCCGCCTCCTCCGCCTCCCAGGTGCACCCGGCGGCCGCCTCCATCCCGGTGTCCATGGCCGGCAGCCTGCTGCGCGGGCCGCCGCTCCTCCTGCGCGCCGCCGACAAGTACCCGCGCACCCCGAAGTGCGCGCGCTGCCGCAACCACGGCGTGGTGTCGGCGCTCAAGGGCCACAAGCGCTACTGCCGCTGGAAGGACTGCATGTGCGCCAAGTGCACGCTGATCGCCGAGCGCCAGCGCGTCATGGCGGCGCAGGTGGCGCTGCGGCGGCAGCAGGCGCAGGAGGAGAACGAGGCCCGCGAACTGCAGCTCCTCTACGGCACGGCCGAGGGCCTGGCGCTCGCCGCCGCCAACGGCATCATACCGCCGCGGCCGAGCTACGAGGTGTTCGGCTCCGTCGGCGGCGACGGCAATTCGGGTGAGTGGGAGGAAATCTCGATTCGCCGCGGTCATTACCAGACGTCAACACATTTAATAAGCCGTTAATAACACGTGTATTACATGTTAATAAACACGGGTATAACGCGTTCATGGGACGTGTAGAACAAGTTCATAACAATGGTATTACATGGTGATAACCGGGTTATAACATGTTCGTGGACCGTGTATCACAAGGTAATAACCTGTGCATAACGTGCCAATACATCTTGTAATCACAAGTTTACAACACGACTATTACACGTTCACACACGTATTACGTGTTGATGTAAATACAGGGTAATGACACGTGGATAACGTGATAATAACATGTTTCACATGTTAACACATTATAACATGCCAGTGACACACACATGACGTGCACTCACACCTGTGAAACATGTTCATAATCCGTGTAAAACGTGTTAAAAACACGAGTCGAGGCTTTAGGTGAACTACCGTGTTATGCAATTGGATGGTGAGCCCGGATTTGTGTAAAATAATTCTTCTTTCCTTCCCCGGTTCGGTCGACAGACTCCAGCATCCAGAAGTTCGAGTTGTTCCCAAAGAGCCAGCTGCCTGGTGCCGCCGGCGGCCAGCCGTCCGCGGGGAAGTCCGCCGACAGCGACTCAGCCCCGGGCATCTCCTCCCCGGACGCCCGACACGGAGCGTCCGGTTCCGAGAACGGCGACAGCGAGTCCTTCGTCAACTCGCCGGCGCCGAAGCCGGTGAAGGACGGCGACGAGACCCCCGGGTCCGTCAGCTCCATCGGCTCCGATTCCGGCTCCGATACCGACAAGGACGAACCCGAGCCGTCGCCGTCCTCCGCGGCCTCCCGCCACATGAACGCCATCGACATCCTGACCCGGGTCTTCCCGAGCCACAAGCGCAGCGTGTTGGAGCTCGTCCTGCAGGGCTGCGGGAAGGACGTGGTCCAGGCCATCGAGCAGATCCTCAACAACGGCGGGGCCCAGAGCCCCGGGAAGGCCGGCCCGGAGGAGCCGTGGTCGGCGGAGAGGATGCTCCTGCAGCCGCCGCCGTCAAACTCCTCCTCGTCCTCGTCCTCTTCCTCGTCGTCCTCCGTGGCGGCGGCGCCGGGCAGGCCGATGCTGCCGGGGGCCATGACCCTCAGCAACCGCTCCGCCTTCTCCCCGCTGCAGCCCAACGCCCCGCACTTCGCCGCCGACCCGGGCGCCTACCCGCTCAGCACTCACCTGGGCCTGAACCCCCTGCGGCTGGCCTACTCCGCGCACAGCCGCGGCCTGGCCTTCATGGCCCCCTACTCCACCACCGGTCTCATGCCCACCCTGGGCTTCCGGCCTCCGGTGGACTACGCCTTCAGCGATCTGATCAGGGACCGGACGATGTTGCACAAGGAGCCGGGCTACGCCGGCGGCCTCTACGGGCCCCTGGTCAACAACACGCCGGATAAGCAGTGAGAGCCGCCGGAAGTGACGTCGTATTTGAGCCGCAAGTGTTGGATGTTTTCTGTCAGAAATAGGCGAGACTGTAAATAACAGCCGCACCTGGCTTGTAGTCTAATGTCTGAAAGGAGGGGGGGGGGGCACATGCACACACGCACACGCTTCACCCCGATTTGAAAAGTTTCCCCAATCACTTTTGACGATCATGATCAACCCAGCAGGATCTATGTATTAAAAATAATAATTAATAAAATCAGAGGTATGATTATATAAAGCCCGTTCATTTTTTTTATTGCCGTTCGGTAAAATTAAATTTAACACATATATTAAAAAAAGTGCAACCCCCCTTTCCCCTTTCCCCCTGCATTGTCCAGACTCTTGGGGTATCAAAGTGGGAGAATTAAGTTATTATTACAAGTTACTTACGGATGTTAACACTGACGGGGAGAGAAAATCCCCTGCTGTAAAAAGTTGAACTAATGATGTATAAATGCCACTCATTTTATTGTTTTGACTCATATCACGTTTCTTTTAGTTCTTTTCCAGCTGCCTGTATCATAAATTGCATTTAGTAAGATGAATTAAACACTATATTTGACCTTTCATTTATCTGTTAGTCAGCCTCAAATATTCTGTGACAAAGTGCTTAATAAAGTCGGTACCTCTTCAGATGTTACAAGCTGTGCTGTCACATTGTATGAATATGCTGCAAATAAATGTTATTTTAATGAAACTGAAGGCATTATTGTTTCTATCTTACAATTTTGAATCACATGTGTGCAAGCATGGTGGGGACCTGGAGGAAGCGAATGGGAAGTCAATTGGTAAAACTTAAAAGACCATATATTGGACACACACACACACACACACACACACACACACACTTTGTGAAATTCATTTTGGCACCAAGGCCTTTCATTAAATATCCACATGGGGTTACATTTGATTGCATTATAATTTCAAGTATCACAATCATATATGTTTTTTTTAATTACTGCGCCTGATGCCACATTTCTTTTGCTTTCTTTGGTCTATTTTTTCCTTTCAATATAATGGTGAAGGAGCGCTTTTGAAATATACTGATTGGAGGGCCTTTGAATCGCGACCTCAACACCATAAATGACAAAAAAATATAATATATATGCTACATATATATATATATATACACACACACACACACACACAAACACACACACATATATATATGACAAATAAATATAATATATATGTTACATATATATACACACACACATATATATACATATATATACAATATACATACATATACATATATATTAAATGATTATTAGGTAAATGTAATTATTGTATGTATATATAACTGGTAAATGATTATGAGATACGTGTAAACATGAAATAAATGTAACTATCACAAAATATTTGAATCTCGGCCTGTTGTTTTGTCCCTCTGACCAAAAGTCGGTTTTCAGTTATAGATTTAGACATTCTGAAGCAAAGATCAGCATTTTAATATAACTTAATAATAATGATAATAATGATAATAAATATGATAATGATAAAAGATACAATTCCTGCAGGCCCCGTGTGAACGCATGATACTTGAAGTATCTTTTGCCCCTAGAATATCCCGAGGACACGTTTGTAACGAAAAATGGAAAGATTATCTGTTTATTTATTTTGATTCAAGAAATGCTCAAAAAACATCTGGACCATAGAAAAACAATCGAATTTATTTTTGTCGCAACACTAAGAATTTTGAAAAACCTTTTTTTTTTGGCTTAAAATGCGTGGAACCATCAAAAACCGTTTGGCAGGTTTGACAAACACGCACGCGCGCACTCACACTCACACGCACGCACGCGCGCACTCACACTCACACGCACGCACGCACGCACTCACTCACACACACTCACACACACACACACACACACACACACACACACGCTTCACCGGGCTGACCTCTGCTGCTCACTGTCCAGCCCGTCTCCTTCAGTCGACGACGGTGGAGGAAGTCCACAATTATTTTGAAGAGCAACGACGCCCTCTGCTGGCCGCGCCGTTAAACGTCAACTACCCGCACTGACTGATCAGAGTCAATGTTTGGAAAGTGTAAAAATGCGGTAAGTCTTCTTTGCAAACATTAAAACTGTTCATTTAAAATTCTTTTCTTTTCAGGTTCAGAAGTTCAAACTCATACTTCATCCATTCATCGATCATCCTGTCATTCCTCAGAGTTACAGGCCGGGCTCCTCCAGACATCAACACGACGTGTCGTGTCTGTGTAGTAATTTTTGATTGTTGCGGGGATCAAACTCTCGCATCAGATTTTGTTTTCTCTCACAACCGATGCACAAGAAAACTTTGGGGGATGTCGGTGATTTCCTGACAGGAAGGGAGATCATAGGACGGGGTCAAACGGACACATCTGGGAGAAAACTAAAAAACATTATTGTGTACAGAGCAGTGAGGATATTTGGAAAAAGTAAATAAAAAATAGGTAAGGAAAGCATAGTTTGTTTCTCAAACCTTTGTTCTGTCAGTGGTTCGACAGGAGGTCACTGCGGATTGGATGAATCATCTCCTGCAGCCTCTTCTTCAGGTTTCTAAAAGGGCTTGATGTTCTTTTTGCGATGGATCAGCTTGCCCTTCGGTGGCAGTGGGTGTCGGACAGATCGACAACCCGTCTCCCAAGTGTCCTCTGGCCTCTCACTTTAATCCAAAATACAACACCCCTCACCCAGCTTGTAACACAGTAATGGATATGTTACTCACTCTAAATGACTTTCGAGGAGGTGAAAGGGAACAGACACCTGACATCTGTCGAATCCCAAGACGAGTAGAGTGTTACTAAGTATTGGAGCTGAGAAATTTGAAACTGGACTGTATTTGGTGTTGCTTTGAAAGCAATAGGAAGAAAACTGTGTTTTAGTGGTTTGGGGTTTTACAGGTTCAAAAGAAGCGATTGTACTCAGTTAAACAGAGAGGTTCTCTCTCTCTGATGCCCGTCTCGTGGAAGGAGTTATGTCAAACACAAACAGCGCCACTAGATGACAGTCTTGTCTAACAAATGAAAAGCAAAAGTTTGATTGATTTTAAAAGCTGATTGAAAGGTGAGTTTAGAGCCACAAACCACATCTTCTCCGGCTGTAAGGCAACAATCTGACTTCAAGCTGTCAATTAAAATTTCTCGAATGTCACATTAAGGCTATGTTCATTCGTAATATAACTTTATATTATCATCATCAATTTTATTTTTCAATGCACAGTCCTTTATTGGGCAACATCTAATTCTGACAAATCCCCGCACATTAGATCTCAGGCCTCGGATCCACGGTGTGAAAATGGGCTGCCGTTTCACACCTCTACTACGAAACACGTGATGCCATCTTCTGGCAAAGAGTGTGTAACACATGGATACATTAGATTCAGGTTTTTAGATGAAATTATCTGAAAAAAGAATCATTTAATCATTATTACTGTCATCATTTTTCACTCTCTGATTAAAAATTGGCCTATGACCTTTCTTTTTGAGAGAACTTACAGTTAGTGCGATATTAGCCCTTAGTTACGCTGCTGAAGGCTTACTCTGCTGAGGGATATCCCACGATGCACTTCTCTCAATCCTCCCGCTCTTCCTATCCCCTCTGCACTTGCCTTCATCAATGCATGATAAAAACCTCACATCTTCTCCCGAGCCCTTAGGCTCTCTCATTTCACAGGCTTGATCTCCGCTGCCGTCCTGCCAGGCGCCTATCTTTGTTAATTCTTTTTCAGAATATTAAAGCTGAAATTGTATCGTGTCATCTAGAACCATGTAAGTGTTAGCGCGACTGTTATTATTAGCATGAGATCATCTGTACCCGTCCCTCCCAACCCTCCTGCATCTCTATCACACTCTTGCTTTCCATCTCTCTGTCCTCCTCTTCCTCCCCCTGGATCAGTCGAGGCAGAAGGCCTCCCGCACTGTCCAAGGTTTCTGCACTGCTAAAAAGGCGTTCCCTTGCTACTGTCGCTAAGCGCTTGCTCATGGGGTGAATGTTGTATATATCGTCTTAAAGAGGGGGGGGGGTCCGGACCTGCTCTACATGGAAAGTGTCATCAGACCATTATGTCCCATATAAATAAAATCTTGACTTGACTTGTTTACCAGACTGACTGTTTGACTCTGCGGTCTGAAGACTTTAGAAGCCATAAAAGTAAACACTGTTTGCGGTGAATTTATTTGCAGTTTAAACATGGCCGTTTAATATTTATCATCGTAATGGTTCAAAAACTACTTACAATGTGTAAAGTAATGACAAAATAAATTCATTCTTATAACTTCTATGACTCGAGCGACCACTGCAAATGACAATAGTTTCACCTCTCCTTTGACACCGTGCGGAAATTTGAAAATGGAACTGAAGTGGCAAAAAAATGTGAGAAGAAGGGAAAGGGAGATGTGGTTCTGGTCTGCAGCGGTGAGCGCGCGTTGGCCACGCTCCTCTCTCTCTCTCTGTCCACTGATGAATAATTAGACACAGGCAGATAAATAGCCACAGGCTGGCGGAGCAGCGCGGAGAGAGCGAGAGAAATCCATTTAGGTTATTACTCCATACATAAAACCCATTTTCTTTCGCGGAGACACAGTTTGGTTTACTGTCAGAATAACAAATAGATAACAACAAAACAAAACCCGACTGTGGAGAAAACAATTGAGCTCATTGTGGGCTGGATTTAGAGTCCTGACTCGCCGAAAAAATGGAACAAAATGAAAATAAATGAATGAAGTCTTGCCGATCGAGTCGCCCACCGTGCTGTCAGCGGACCCTGATTCTGCAAAAGGAGCCAAAAACACCGCCTAATGACATCCACGGGAATTAAAGGAGTTAAAATAATGGAGTGCGTGATCAGAAAACACACATGCATTCATCAGTTTAAGTTCCTGGAGAAAAAAAGGGGTAAAACTGTCGGTCTGGACTTTTAGGGAAGGCCTCAGTTAAAGGTTGGGTTAAGGTTGAGGGGAGACAGGTCTGAGTAATGGTTAGGGTTTGCGTCGTCAGTTATGGAGAGTTATAGAAGCTCAGCTTTGTGTGTGTGTGTACATGTTGGGAGTGTTGAATGTGGGGCTCCTCTGTGTATGCGTTAATAACAACACCCTTGGATGCTATTGATTTGGGAATCTCATTCCCTTCTGTCCTTCGAAAGGTCCCTTCATCATTCTGCCCAACGAGAGCCCTTCACAGCACTCCCCCAACAAACACACACACAAGCATGCACGCACGCACGCACGCACTCACACACACCCACATACACATCTTTACCTTTACGTTGCCCTGCTCCATCAGCCTCTCAAACATTCAAGCCTATCAAAGCAACCTTTGAAGAGAAAACAAAACAAAAGCCAAGTGTTAGAAATATATTTCTTGGAATGTTCATCCTGTTCAATGATTTTGTTTCAATTTGAATCTTATACACTCTTTAACCGCGGGAAACATTAAAAGTTGAGAGGGCCGCAGCTGGAAACAGTCAGGATGTCACGTGAGCCGGACAAGCTCATCCAGAGCCCGTTCAGTAGAATAACTCTGAGCGTATCATAATGACAGAATGAAGGCGTCAGGGTTCACCGCTCGCAAAATCACTCTGACAATAGAATCCGGACGCCTTTTGTATGCGTTTGTGTCAGTTTGATGACTGTAATCATTTGTTATTTTCGGGGCGGCGGGTGAGCATTGGCCCCTGGTCCCTTTTGTCTCCAGGAGTGAAACCGCACTCTAACCATTAATTATTGTCAGAAAACGGCCAGTATGTAAATGTGATCCTTGCCTCTCCATGGCACCTACTCTAATGTAAATCTTTAGTCAGCTTTTTCCATTAATCATTTAAGGCAACATGCGAGCACTTCGAAATGTAAAATCGAGATTCAATAACACACGAGATATGAAATTGATCGCTAAAATATAGCTTTTTAACACTTCCTGTTGAGCATCACGTGTGCACCACGTCACAGGAACCGGTGCAGGTGCAAAGTCAAGAGTGTTTGTCATGTGCGACCGTCCTGTCACAGGAAGTACTTCCTTTAGCAAGTAAATGGTTAACAGTCTTCACTTATATAGTGCTTTTCACATCTTAACACTGGATTACATTCACACACACACAGGAACTCTAGGCGCTAACCAGGTCACCAGAGGGCAACTTGGGGTTCAATGTCTTGCCCAAGGACTCTTGGACACGCGGACAGGTGGAGCCGGGAATGGAACCGCCGACCTTCTGATCGTGGGGACACCCGCTCTACCGATATTATGATTCAAAATGTTGCAAATGTTTGAAATTTGCAAGCTGACTTTTACAGGTCATTGTGGCTAAGGGGGCTTTGAGTAGTTGTCCTTGGAACTGAACATTCCTGGTTGAATTCCTGGCTCCTCCTAGCCTTTCCAAGTGTTGTTGAGCAAGACACTGAACCCCTAAAACCCCTGGCGCTGTTCAGTGGCTGCCTTCTGCTTATGGTTCATACATCATGGGTTAAATGCAGTGGTCAAATTTAGCTGATGCTTCATGTATAACCTATTGTGACAATAAAGGTCTCTTTCCTTCTTCTGCATCTTGACCTTTACACTGCTAGAAAAATTCCTGTATTCCAGTATCACACAGAAATGGTTTTTAATAAATTGTTCATCTGTACTATCTTTGCAGTGTTACACTGTTAGATGAACCGGAAAGGTATTTCATTAAGTGTCGAAACACACTCACTTGTGTTCAAGCTGCGAGGACCAAGATATGAATCAGATCTTTGTATGGAAGTGAGGCTGCACGCCAGGCACCAGTCCAGGCAGCATATGGACGGAGGGCGACGGAAACCCCGGATCAAACCACCATGCCTGAGTAACAGGGCTGTGACGAGAAAACGCTACAAAACATTAATATGAGATTTAAGTAGTGCAAATTCAAACACAAATTTGCTAACAATCTAACTGTGCCAAGGTAAATACAACCAACTGGTGATCAAGCTTCTCAACCATCTCAGATGTGAGGCCTCCTGACCCAAACAAATCTTTTTGGTTCACTCTGTTTTGCTGCAGCATTTTTGTTCTTTGCGTAATATATTTTATTGAGATGCCATTCGGTCTCCCCTATGTCAAAACGTAGTTGCGGACGGCAGGTCACCGTTTGGTCCGAGAGAAAACCTTTTGCTGGTTTGATTCTAACATGGGGGCCTTTTCTGTGTGGAGTCTGCATGTTCTCCCCCATGTATGTTCCCACTGGGTTCCGGTTTCCTCCCGCAGTCAAAGAACATGAAGGGGGTCAATCGAAGACTCT
This sequence comes from Fistularia tabacaria, assembly GCA_901007705.1. NCBI lineage: Eukaryota > Metazoa > Chordata > Actinopteri > Syngnathiformes > Fistulariidae > Fistularia > Fistularia tabacaria. The sequence continues at coordinate 176,964 of CAAKHD010000495.1, forward strand.
AAATTGCCCAGAGCGAGTGAATGAGTGAGTGAATGGTTGTCTCTCTCCAGGCCCGGGTGAATCCCGTCTCTCGCCCGCTGACAGCTGGTATAGGCTCAGACGCCCCTTGGAAAAACAGCGTGAGTTAAAAAAAACCCAAAACAATATCTAATATCCAAACACACCTGACCTTTAATACACGCGTCGTCTCAAAGGCACACTCGCTGTTACTCAGCGCGGCCTCCTCATTAGCCCAACAGACTGTGAAATATTACAAAATTTGTAATGTAATAATGTTAACAGGTGTAAGGAGCCACCGGCAGCAGCTGCCGGAGTTATCGCTGCCTTGCAAATACCCAGATGGCCTGCGGGAATCGGTCAAACCTGCCGTTTTGGGCCGCCAACCCCACGGACTTCTATTGGTTTTATGCAGGGAAGGCGGGGCAAAGTGAACATACGTATTGCACATATGTATTTCAGTACTAAAATAGTGACTTTCTCACTTGGTTCTACTGTTCATTTGGAGTTTCTCTAAAAGTAAACTTAATGAGGTAACACATCTGATCCTCGCGAAGTTGTGCACGTGGCGGCACTGCACGAGCACACTTCATCTGGTCAAGTGGAGGGTGTCAGTTAACACTGTTGGCGCAGATTAGAGAAACCAGAGTGTGTTTGCATACATCAGATTGTCAGCGGGTGCCCGACTCGGTTTGCGTACGCGTGTATCCGTATGCCTAATGTCGCCCGGAGCGGTTGTGGCGTGTCTTCCTGTCAATCATCACGGGCAGCCAGCACCAGAATTTAATAAACGTACAAACACAAAGTGTCCTACAACACAACCTGAATGAAAAAAAAAAGCAAACGATATACTAAAATGTCTAAATTTAGACTTACTCAAGGAATAGTTTGATCCTCGCCCCAACGCACAAGTGCACCATTTTAAATATTTTTTTTCTTTATTTTTGTATTTGCTCTCCTTTGCCTGAGTATTTGAACATCACTAAACTTTACTGAGTGACAGAAGTAGGTCTATGTAGAAAGAGCTCTCTCCTCTCTCTGGCTCCCTTCCCGCTTAGAACTCCTCAACAGTCTTTGTCACAATCATGGAGAGCAAGCACTCGTCTTCCTCTCCAACCGTCCATCTCTCCGTACTTTCCCAGCGACTCTTTTCTCGAATATAATTTTTTTTGTTGTTCTCACTCTTTTCCCATTAAGCCATCTCTTCCTTCATCTTTCCTCCCGCCATTATTTCACTCAGTCTTTTTTCTTTCAGCGCTTTCGGCTCGGGCTCCCTGCGCAGAGTGAGAGTCATCAAATGAAGATTAAAGAGTTTTCACTGACAAGCGTGCGCGCGCGCGCACACACACACACATATGCACGCATGCATGGACACACGCACGCACACACATACCATCAGGAAACCCTACACAATTACTTGGAGAATGGGATTCATTCTCAGCCTTCAACAACTCATTAACTGCATCTTGCAAATTGTATGTTTCAGCAGAAAGCATTGATGAGGAACAGCTAGAACAGGGAATATGGAAAAGGCCGGCGCCATTTTAATTTGTACCAGAGACATTATTAGCATTTCATATCCGGTATATAGTTTATATGTGGAGGAGGAGGAAGAGGAGCAGGAGGAGGAGGAACGATGCAAATGAACGTTGATTTAAACGTAGCCTGCGTGTCAAATATTGGCAAATATTTTGATCTGAAAAGTGCGAGGGTTTTTGTTCTCGTAATGTAGGGCAGTCAAAGTTTCAAATTGACAGTAAATGACACACACGTCCATGCACACGCGCATGCATCCATGCACGCGCAATGAAAGTTGATACTTCGCCATGCAAATCCTAAACTCAACCCAACAAGTAATGACTTTGTCCAGTTCTGCATTCTGGCAGTTTTAGTTTAATCGACAATTCGAATATTTTCATATGGACGCTTCTGTATCGGAAAAAGAGGTAATCACAGAGGGGGATAATCAGGAAGATGAGGGCAGAGGATGCGTGTTAGATTATGGTGCCGTGCACGAATCCAACATGATTACAGTGAACATCAAATCACAGTGATTGCTATAAATTTGGGTTTAATTGGCTTCATGATACCTGTTTGGGTTTTCCCTGCACAGGCCTGCTCCATCCCCCGACACAAGTTCAGTCACGCGCGTGCAAAGGTTAGACAATTTGTATTTTCTCTCTCTTAAAACAAAACCCAGCGTTGCTGAGCCGTCACGACAAAGAGCAGACATATTGTCTCCCTGGGCGGCTCCGCCGAATCTCTCTCTGATGGCCGATTTGAACGAATCATAGCGTGCAGTGATGAAATGGAAAAGGGCACACACACGCAACACACTCACACACACACACACACACACACACACACACACACACACACACACACACACACACACACACACAACACACACACACACACAC
>CAAKHD010000495.1:179400-191558 GCA_901007705.1 Fistularia tabacaria
CTATGTGAGCGACACAGAGCGCGGTGAGAAGATAGAAAAAGGGGCACACACACGCAACACACACACACACACACACACACACACACACACACACACACACACACACACACACACACACACACACGCAACACACACACACACACATGGTGAGTCATTGAGTCTCAATTTAGCACATTGTCTCCTTTTGTGGCGTAATTGAAGAGAAGAAACGGGAGAGGTTAACAGCGGTGTTAACAGCGGGAGGGAGGAGAGTTCATTCTCCAGCAGGTCAAAGAATTAGTCCAGCAGGGCTCACGAGGGAGCGAGGAATTATTGCAGGCGTTGCTTTTACCTGCAGCGTCAGACCTTTATATTCTTACTCATCCTTGAAGATTGCACAGGGATGTGTGTGATTTACCGTGGAGGGAGGCCGGGGTGTGTTGTGGCACATGGCGGCACCCTTCTGGACATTGATGTTGTAGAAAAAACCTGCACTAAATCGTATCAAAAATCACTCTAGCTGGTTAAAAAACGCATTCCTGTCAGTCGGTCAGTTAAAAAACTATTTCTGATAGAGTTGCATCTCTAACCAAAAACAAAATCGACTCATTTAAGTGTAGTGAGGAACATAAAAAAAAAACGGAATCGTGACATTTATCCGAGTAATACGAATCCGGTAAAAAGGGAAAAAGCCTGTCTACGATTGCCCCATTCGTTTATAGTTTCAGGGTTTATTAACAGAGGGGACCCTCCTCTGAACACATTGGCTAGACAGACTGTATCATGTTGTAAAGTCATAAAATATAACCGACTACACGCCGCACATCCCATTGCGAGTGCAAGAAACACATCGCTCTTCTCTATGAAAGCTGTAAATGTCATGTTTTGGCCAATCTTTTAAAGGAAATAAGCTGTCGGGGTTGTTCAATACTGACACAGCACCTTCAGAAGAAATAATGGATGATGTTATTTGTTTTTCTTTTTGGAAATACCGCTGTTCCTCTTCCACTCCTTTTAAAACCCATCTTTTGATATAACTATTTGGAATTTCTTGCTTGTTGTAAGTGTTGAAATCACGATTGGGACAGAAGGCCGTATGGGTCTGTCAGGGTTGGGCTCCCGGTGGGCGTGCGCTCAGTAAGGGCTTAAAAAGCCAGAGCTTTGAGCCTCACTGGTTGCCGGGTCATTCGCACATTTCCCTCGGTCTTCCCCTTTCGCTCTTTTCACCCAGTGGTGTAAACCCGTGCCCATCACTGGGCCGCCACTCCCCCCGGCGGTTTAAATCCGTGCATCCTGCCGGGCCGTCACCTCCCCCGTTTGTGTATGCTAGCGCTGTCCGTCTAGCCACCCGTCCCCGACGGGGCCTCTCGTCAGTGTATGATAGCCTGCCCCTGCCTTCCGTGGAATGCCTGCTCGTGCCCTGCATCCACCTACCCGGTCTGTTTGTACCTGTTCGTTGGTCTGTCTTGGTGCAGGGTCCTGTGTCCGCTTGTGGGTCCTACCTCCAAAACACGTAACAGGGTCCGCACAATGAGAGGAAACTTGAACTTGGAAAAGTATTATCTGTCAGAAGTAAAATAACAATAATACAAGCGGGAGGAAGAGATTAAATAAAAATATTTAATGGGACGTTAACAGTGAGTAGATGATAAATCTCCGGCCTCTTCTCCGATTTGCTAACGGACGACATAAACAACATCGGCCCAAAAATATCGAGCTCTTGCAGCTGCTGTCACAATACGGAAAGCTCGCCTGAAAGATTAAATTGTTTTTGAGGCCGGTTTTTCGTTCGGTAGCTATCAAAGTAGCAATGTCCTCTTTCTGATACATGGAGGCTCCAACAGCGGTCAAAGTACAGCACAGAGTCAGAGAAGTAGGCACAGCCGACGCCTTCTCTCCCCCGTTCGAACCGAGAACAAAGCCTAACGTGCGGATGCAAGGCAGAGAGCGAGTAATAGATTACTTTTGTTTTTGGTCTGTGAGTGCGTGACTGTGAATATGAAAAGCAGAAGAAAAAGACAGTGAGACAGAGAGAGAGAGAGAGATGAGGGGAGGAAGAGGGAAACTGGGTGAGGCATGAGACTGAGGTGGGGCAGAGGGGTGGACCGGTCTGTAGAAACATTATTGACACCCTTTTCCTCCACCAATAGCATCCACCTCATTCTATGACCAGCAATTACACTTCTTGAAATTATGATCTATACCTGTAGAGTATACCTGACCACGGATGGAGATGGATTAAACTCTATCTCTGCCTCTCCCCTCTCTTTCTACAATTCCCGCTCACACTCTCCCCCCTTTCTCATTTTTTGCAGATGGAGATGGATGGCACGGGGCCCCTGGCCTCGGCCTCTGCAGATTGATTATTGATCAGGAGGACAGAGATGGATTGAGGGGTGGAGAGGGCTGTAGGTGGAGGCAGAGACGCAGAAGTGGGAGGATTTTAAGGAATTTATGTTTTGAGAGTGGAGCTAAAGGATGACAGGATGTGGAGAGGAGGACTTTGTGTGTGTGTGTGTGTGTGTGTGTGTTTGTGTTTAGGGTGCGGCTATTTCCTTAAGCTCAGCCATCATAGTGACTAGGAGCTACAGGCTGAGCTGTACGTATTCATGGCCAAAATCGGTATGATTTGGATTCTGCTCAGGGATGCCGGGGTTACTTTGTCAATAAAAATCCTGAGCTGGCTGAAATAGATGTTAATCATCTTCGAGGGCGCGCGCAAACTGGAAATTTTATTTCTTGTTGAAATGACAATGCGTCACTTTATGGGGACTCGGGGTCACGCGGCGGAGGCCTGACAAAGACCGGGAGCGGAGGTGAAAATGACAGCGGCGAGAAATCCGAACGTCTTTTAGACGTTGTCGGCCTATCAGTTGTGTAAGTGGCGGGGTTCGCATTTGCTAGGCGAGCCTTTTGTGACTGCGCTGATGTGCCGGGGAAGGTGAAGCTGTGTCTCTCTTTCCCAGACAGATGGCTATCAGCGTCATTCCGCCGCGCGAGTGCGGCTTTACAGGGGAGCCAAGAGGTTAAACTGCAATCTCCACTGTCTCTCTCTTATTTTCTCTCGGTCTCCATACCTTTCATCTTCTCTGTGCACATTTGTGTGTGTGTGTGTGTGTCTGTCTGTTTGTGTATATGTATACTCATTTACTCTCTTTGCACTCCTATGTGGGAATATCAGTGTGCATGATAAAGGAACAGAAGGAGCCTGTTGGCGGGTGCGTGTGAGTGTGCTGGAAGCAGATACTGGAGGAAATAAATGACATGCAGGCAGCTTCCCAGCTCCGAGTTTACACTGGGCGCCATCGCTGATGGCAAATGCTGACTGTGTGTCCTCCCAAAGCCATTAGTTATCCATAATGACTTCTTCCTCTTTTCAATAATTATCAAAAACAATTTTTTTCATATGAGGAAACCTCAGAATGGATGCTGTCCTGGTTGCTTCCAGCCCCTCCGTATGTAACCCGGGCCCCCGAGGCAGAGTGGGTGTTGCATCCAGAGACGAGTCATCCTTGGTGGGAGGCCTGAGGGAGTGGGAGAATTGGATGGATGGGGGGGAATGAAGTTATGGGATTCTCAATTTGCCAGGGAAGGATTCATTTAGCTACTCACAGCCTGAAAAAACAACAAATTATGTCTGTGCTCCTGTCAGTTTGCATGTGTCAATGTTTCAACTGACACACACACTAACACTGTTACAACAGACACGATCCATAAGAAGCACTGTTTGACAGTAGATGGAGTGGCGCCATGCAAAATGTTTGTTTTGCATAAGCATTTTTTATTTACTCCAAAAGGTGCCGCTCATGGAAAATTAAATCTAGATGTGAGATGTTTGTTCAGTTGAGCACGCCTGGGTCTTTTATTCAAATATTTTGGTTTGCTGCCCATCACGTGTATCATCAGGAGAATGAAAAGGATGATTCATGTCCAGGAGATAATGTGCAAACAAGACACATTTTCCTTTACAATATCGAGTCAAAGGGATGTGGAAAGTTTCCAAGATGACAGGATGTGTGTTGTTTCTCCGTGCAGGCAGCAGCGGAGACAAACAAACATTTGAATGTTTGTTGTTTGACTTCACAAACCAGGAATGCATTTGATCAGTTTATTGCTGTTTGAATCGAAGTGTTGGTGGAGGGTGGTAAGTTCTGACAATATGTGGAAAAACAAAGACAGAAAAAAAAAAAAAAAATCCACATTTTGCACTTTGCCACTACACGACGACATCACACGTTACAACATGTGTATCAATGTGTTTTGGTGTTGTACTTGTTCTACTCGCAGGCTGGTTCACTGTGCAAAGCTGGTCAGCTTTGCTGGGAAGGTGTCTGGCATCCTCCGTCCTTCCATCCACAAACAGTGGCGAGTGAGTGTCAGCTTTTGATATTAAACATGATCCAATAAATATTTTGAATGTTATGGTTCCTTCTCTCTGGTCCAAGTGACAGTTTTTGAGCATTAAAAAACTACAAATTCCTTCTTTCCCTCAATGAAACCCTTTTTCAGGAGATTTTCTAAAAAGTCAGGCCATTTCTTAGTTTGCCGATTTAAGATTCAACCTTATTTGGGGAGGCAAATATCGGTTTAACTTTCATTTTTGGTGCTTCGCTGCTGCATTTTGTTTTTTGGAATACTGATCAGGGTCAACAAAAAAAAGCAAAAAAGGGAAAACAGAGATTCATCATGAGACCCTAAAATGCGCATTGTTACTGAAAACACATATCTGTATCCAGGCGTCTGACACCGCATATATTTTACACTTATCTAGTGTAAATCGTCGACCAGCTCGTTCTGATTTAGATGAAGTGTGTAATGCATCTTGACGTCTAACAAGTTAGTGTTTACAGCGTTAAAAGGATGCTTTCAGCCACATTACGCATGCATCTTCAGGATTGGCTGCGTGGCAGTGGGGTTAATGAAGTTTCGCTTCGCTACGCCACAGAGGAGAATTATCTAGTGAAGCGGGAGATGGCTGGCTCCCTTTTTGAGTGCCAAAATAGTATGCGTGTGTGTGTGTGTATGTGAGAGGAGTGTGTGTGTTAGGGGTAACAAGATGACCACATGTGACTGAATTATGCTGCCATCTAAGAAGAATTTGGTAAGAAAAATGAATCGGTCTTACCACAAAGTCAAAAAGGATGTCGACAATTTGACAGAAGGCGATGGGCCGAACGCGCGTTCATGCATAAACATGGGAGGGGTCTCGTCAGCACAAACAGACGCATACATACCCATGGACATGCATAAACATTCTCAAATAATGCAAATAAATAACTTGGCTGGGTGGCTTTTAAAAAGTTCTCCGTGCCTTAGATCCCAGTTGGGGGTGTGTAGAGTCTTCCTGATTCACTGCGGTCAATGATGGACGGAGGGAAATTGTGCAAATTAGTTGAGGAGAAGAAGAGGAAGGGAAAAGTGCTTTGCAGAATACAAGTATAGAGTGTGAAATATCCTCAATACCCCCTGATGTATCAAAGAGCACAGCCAGCTGTGTGTTTACTGGCCCACCACCAATAGCATTAAGACACAGCAGACACAGACACCGACAGACAGTTAGACACACACACACACACACACATGCAGATGCATGCACGAAACTTATTGGCGTTTTCCCTTTAAAATCACTTAAAGTGATTTTGTGCCGGTTTCAACATATATGGGTTGACAGAATGTAGGATCTGTGGGGAAGCACTGCAAGACTGATAGTTGGAGAATGTGTTTGTTTACATGTGTGCTTTTGTTTGTGATGAATAATTTTCGGTATTTATGAGAGCATTTTGGCGGCGTGAGGAAACTTCTCATGGAGCTGCTTGAGGCTCGGGATTGGCGTTTGAAATGAAGGTTACAAGAATGTGTAGGTTCAATGTGAATTCCCCCCTCGATCGTTGTTGAGATTTTTTTATTTTATTTCCATTTTTTCCATTTTTATTTCTTTTTTTCCGAGGGATCACAAATCCAACCTGTGTGAGAAAAGCAGAAAGACAGAACAGTGTGTGCGGGTTTGTGTGACAGATGTTTGTACACTTTACCCTGAAGTCAAGAGTGGAAACTTTAGTGTTTTGTGGATGTGTGCACATGTATGTGTGTTGTTGTGATAGCCTGCCGGATTTGGTGCTGGAAATGCAACTATAAAAAGGATAGGAATCGGGGAAACACTCCTTCACAGACACTGAAAGTCAAGAATACCGATAACGATCCAAAGAAATTCTATCTGAGAGGATAAGAAAAGGTTAAAAAGGCTAAAAAAACCAAACCTAACCTGTTCTTCCTTTAAAAGGGATTTTGTTTTATAAGCTATCAGGTTAATATTCAGATACATTGTGTTGTATAATTAGATGAAAGAGCAAATTATCGGGAGTGGATTTTTATCATTAAATGACATTTTCTCATAGAAATTGCAGGGTGTTTTATGGAAAGTGCTTCAGACGACCGGAAATGTGCTGCTGCTTTGGAGGCGTCAAGATCAAATCAGTCCGCCACTGTTGCACATTTCACAAAGGTGGAACACGTGTAGCTGACTGAAAGTTTATACCTTTCAAATGTGAATTTTTTTTCTTTTGTCTTTTTCAAAGTCACTCGATCTCCTCCCACCCGTAAAAAATTGGAGAAGAATGCCCTTTGTCTCACACTGTGAGCAGCATCAATACTAAAATAATGGATGACAGGCCCGGGGCTTCGTCTCTTTGTCTTCTTCTCTCCCGCATATCTCTTTCTCTGGTGGATGGTGGGAACGCAGAGGAACGGGAGAAAGATGCACCTCCGCATCAAAGTTAAGGTGGAGCTCGATATTGTCTGGGAGCTTGATGAAAGGAGCAAGAAGAAAAACTGGGGGGAAAAAGCAAGAAAGAAAGGGTGAAGAGAATAGAACAAAAGAGGCAAAAATAAATTGTGAATAATTTATATTGCCGGCCTCCTCACGCTTTGCTGTTTAATACCAGCCTCAATCCCTCAACTTCTCGTAAAAACTTCAACAATTTCGCAGTCGAGTAATCTTCGAATTTAATAACCTTAAGCTTTCCTAGCTTCATAAATCTGACGTTCTTACGCCTTCCCTCCCCAACCTCGCCCTCCTCTCCTCTTCCTCCCGCCTTCCCTCCCTTATTCCAAGCCTCTGTGCATTTTATCTCCATAATAGCACAAAGCGGCGCGAGCTGCCTCAGTGGGAGAGATAAGGGAAATTCCTGCCCGTATTTTAATAGCTTCGCTCAGCTATCTATTCCTACCAACTCCTCAGGAGCTGCCAGCAAGCGCACTCACCTTGGATGCAGCACCCAGAGGAGAATCCTACAGAAAGGCATGACTGCCGAACGCGTCGTGTGTGTGTGTGTGTGTGTGTGTGTGTGTGTGTGTGTGTGTGTGTGTGTGTGTGTGAGTGTGCGCGTGTCACAAAGCAAGCATTGGGGCTGCAGCCATTTGTGTCTCTCAATAGTGTTTGGTAATGTATGCCTGTGCATTGGGGTGTATATTTGTCTATACAGTATACATACACATTGACACAAACCCATTTGCAATTATATATATATATATTTACAGATATATATCATATAAATAATAATATAAATTATTATATATATTATATAAATAATAATATAAATTATTATATATATATATACATATATATATATAAATAAAAGACACAATTTGCATTAAATGTCCAACAGAGAGTAATATGAAGCAACAGAATGCAGTAGAATGAAGTGAGGATCCGAATTAGAATTCATGGAATGACGCAACAGGAGAGGGTTGTACCAAAACGCATGTGGGAGCCGTGGACCTGTAGGACACCTTGTACCTGCAGGGTAACAAGGGTACAACATCAGACACACTTCATTTTCTAAGTGCTGACAGCATGGGGCTCAGAAAACAACAGACGCAGCCCAGTTTGTACTAATCTTAAGATGGGTTGGGGCAGCCCCTGCTGCCTGTGAATCATTTCATTGGGACAGAAATTCATTTCAAAAATGGAATCGGGGGGTTTGGATGTTTTTTTTTTTTTCCAAAGCAATGGTATCTTCCACCGAGAATGTTGCGTATAATTCGCAACACACGCGTGGTTTGTTCAACATGAATATTAATCAGTTTTCAATCATACGTGTGAACAGACTGTTGTTTGTGTTTCCACTGCATCATCTTGAAAATGCAGTGTGTCTTACATCTTACCATGAGCAGCTCCAACGCACAGCTCTGATTGTTAGGGCCCACCCAAAATCGTATGATTGATGGTTGTAGAAAATGGGGAGAATTGCTACAGCAGACACCTCCTAATCTTTGCTGCCTCCTGATGATCCTGAGATATTCAAAGATATTTGTATTGTGATGACACTGCAACCCACAAAGCCTTTTCCCTTACTTTTCAAAGTCAAAGTTAAAGTCAGCTTTATTGTCAATTTCTCCAAATGTCCTAGACATACAGAGGAATGAAGAAGAGGTTTCTCACTATCCCACGGTAACATGAAATTAACAAAATGATTCTAATAAAGTGCACATTAACAGTAGAGTGCACAATAAACATTAAACAATAAAGCATTAAACTATAAAGTATAAAGTGCACACAGAAATAATGTACTGGTACTGGGGTTAAAGGATGATAGATTTAACAGCATAGAAACTGAAATCTATAAATGTATGTAATTTGAATATAGAGAGTAGCAGCAGAGGTTTCTGTTACAGTTCAATGCAAAAAACAGTCGGTAAGTAATACCATACAAAAGCAGCATGATGACAGCAGGTGAGAAAATGAAGTGGATTTGAAGGCATAAAAAAATCAGTATAAAGCATTATGTATATATATATATACAGACAAACACACACACACACACACACACACACACACACACACACACACACACACACACACACATATATATTTATATATATTTATATATTTCCAGATGGTGTGCGTTTTTTCCCTCCTTCTTAAGATATAGCACTTACTTTGTTACACATTAAAAACAAACACTTGATCATTTCATGTCATATTGGCAATGTGGTTTGCCCCGTCCATAACATAATACAGCAAAGGTAGTGCCCCACTTTGGGTAGCTGGTGATGAAGTGTAAAGTCATCTGGTAACCCAAAGCAGATGTGATTGATAAACTCAAATTGATGTTGCTCGAGGAAAAAAAAAATCAAAACGAATGCAACTTTGAAGCATTTTTCGATATTTTGCATGGAAGCGACTTCCTGTGGGGGAAAGACTTTTTGTGATACACATGTTCACACAAGCCTGGCTGATTTCCTGAGTCTTTAGCTTGGCGCTTAAATTCCTGGGTCCAGGAAATGAGAGGAATATGTTTCCTTTTTCAAACTCAGTTTTACACTTCGCCTTTTTCTGCATGTGTGTGTTGCAGGTCACATCTACATTACACACCCTGTTGGACATGCACTTTTTCTTTGTGACCCTAATGCTATCCTTGCAGCCCTCAGAGAAACGAAAGCATTGAATAAATGTCTGCTCTGATAAATAATACACTCCATATTTCCCGGAGTCAAGAGGTTGAACAAAGTGAAAAAAGGAAATACGCTGTGGGTATTTTGTTAAGTGAGAAAAAGAAAAACGAAGTTGGTGTAAATACGGCTGAAACCTTCTCTACACTCCAGATTTGACCCCTTTTCTCGGTGCAATGCAGGCTCTTTACACACATGTTTCAGGACACAGAAATAGATTTTCTCCAGGCAAAACAACTGGCTGTTTTCAGCCTTAAAAAAAAGTCATTCAGTCAAAAGTCGTGTGATGCAGAAAAAGAATTTCCCCATTCATAGAAAACTCCAACCTTATTATGCTGACGGGCAACATTACGGAGGAAAAAAAGTAATTCCATTGTAGGGACACTACCAGTAGGAGTCAGTAGTGCAATGACAAGAAAGAAATCCCCGGGCGTCTTCACCCCCACTTCTGAGCTTTTTGTGTTTGATGGAACACCCAGGAATTATACATTTTCAAACTCAAGGACGGAGACACAAGCGTTCCTAATATTTTTGGTCTTGTGGGCCGAGCCAGGATGAAAGTAAACAGTATTTTATCCCACTAGTATCAGCCAGTAATAGCATTATTACCTCCAGGGACCACTTAAAGTAAAACCAGCACCTGTTTTGAAGTCTGGGAACTTAATTCAATTTAATCTCTTGCACTGCAAAATTAATGAAATCATCAGAGACAAATTGTGTTTTACATTTAATGCAGTGCAGCTGATGTTATTATCTAGAGTGCCTTACAGTAGGTGGTGGGGGGGGGTAGATGACATGTTCAAGGAGACTTTACTGTAGGAACAAAAAGCTGATGTTAGGCAATTCAAGTCTGTTTTATTTACAACTTAATATCACAAGGTCCTTTAAAATCTGCAGTGTTCTATCATTGTAACCCCCTGGATAAGGAAACACATTCAGATAACCTTTTAGCATTCAGAAAATGGGGAAAAAAAGAGTGGTGGCAGTCTGGTTACAGACAGAAATAGAAATAAAAAAAACAAAAGAAAGGAAAGGAATATTGATTTTGAGGCTGTTGTATGATACAAACATGGAAACAAACATGGAAATCAAGAATGGATTCCAGTTTGTGAACTAATACGAAGATGTCACAGTGACTCTGAGCGCCTCAATTCCTCCTCATCGATGCCGCCATTGCACGAGCCCCTCACAGGGAATGACAGCAAAGTGTTTTGTCTAAACTGTTCAAAGTACTTGTCTCTGAAGGCAGAGCGGTCAGAAGTGCGGCAATATATCATGAAGTCGGAAGAAAAATTTCGATATATTTAGTAGGCCTGACTTTGTCATTACAATAAAAAATAAGAATTCCAGTGATCAGCAGAATTGTGTTTCGTTTGGTTCGCCCTAATGCTCAGCTCTGTAAGTTAATGCTATCATAACTTGGTGAATATAGTTGCTTGTAAGGAAGGCATGGTAATGACACAATGCTGGCAAAGCAAAATCACAGAAAAAATTCCATTTTGTGAACCCTGCTGTTGTAAATCTTGCCAGTGCTCACACTGTAGTAGAAATTCTTAATCTTTGTTGTTCACATTTAAATGTAATAATATATAAATTATTGCCCTCTGAGTCATATTATGTTGTGAAATATTTTTTTGTGTTTGGCAATTATGTACCCCATCTGTGACAATGAAACAAAACGAACCTTGTTATTATGACTTTGTGTTACCTGTTTATGCTATCCTCGAAAACCACAGCTGAAAAATAAAAATTCCATTTTACCGAGGAAATGGCCTTTACCTAGCATTTGAACCAATTGATATTATATACCTTTCAATAAAAGCTCAAAACACCAAGTCATTTCCTGTCACATTCCATCAATGATGACTGGTATCATCTTGAACACACGCCCTGAGAGGAATGATCTCGTTTTCAGTTTGTTCCATGATTCAGAAACTACACTGCAAATCCGGACACGCAAACACAGTCGTTGTGCTGTGACGATTACCGGGGGTTATGCATGACATGTGATTGATGCAGGCTCATGAATAAATGACTGGAAAAGTGGGAACACAGGTTTGCAGGACCAGAGGAAGGACACAGGTGATTACTGTCTGCCTTTATTGACGGCTGCTACTTGGTAATTGTCAAGTGACTGCAGAGAAATTAAATGAACAAAACAATACAGGCCCGCCCGGACCAGTTAGAACCATACCAGAGCCCAGTTCAGCATTGTTTTACTACACATCAGCAAATTTAATGAAATATTTGCATAACTCCATTTTGATTCTGCCCGCTGGGCGGAAAGTCTGGCACAAGGTAAATAGGTTATCAGTGATCTCCACAATTGTCATGGGTAGATTTAGGGCTCAATACAAATTAAATAAAACATTGAGATCCCCTTTTTTTTACGAATTAGTCTCATCTGTGGTTTTATGGCTTCCTGTTGAGGAAACAACTTGCTTCTCATTTGTCCGTCCATAGGTCAGGACGATTGTTTAACAGATCTTGTAGCTTCATCTGTCCTGATAACTTTGCATCATCGGTGCCTTAAATTTACATCTACTTTTTCAATACATTTAATACTTGTTGCAAGGATGTTATTGCATGTCTTGTTTAAATGTTTACCGATTTGTTACGTGAAGGTCGCCATAGCATGAGGGTCACATGAAAGTGCAAGCAGAAAGATATGGGAGCAGGGGCACATCACCAGTTCTCCTTGAAAGGGGGTTTAAATAGGCAGTTTGGGA
>CAAKHD010000497.1:21206-31553 GCA_901007705.1 Fistularia tabacaria
CGCGCCCCCCCGCCCCTCCCCTCCAACACACACACACACACACACACACACACACACACACACACACATATATATATTCTTAATAGAATCCCAGTGTTCTTTGGTTTCTCCATCTCCGGGCAGCTGATTGCATCCCCGGCAGATAAAATAAGTGACAGGGAGGAGTGCGGCACGGAGCAGCACATGGCGGAAACATCTCCCCCATTGTGGTTCTCTAATTCTCCTCCCTGGCATTCATCCGATGAGCATTAAGACCTTCTGTCATAGCACTTCTGTCCTTCCATGGCAACTGATCTGAGGATATCGGGCTTAATTTAATTACTGTATGCTCCAAAAAAAAAAGAAAGGAGAGGATTCCGTTTCATTAAATTATTGTCCGTAACACAATACAACCAGACACTTACACAAACCAAATCTTGCGACAATGTAATCGCCTTCCATCGCAGCCAATCAGTGACTGGCAGGCGCTGCAGTGGAAAACAGTGGTAAACATCTGCGTGACGGCGACCCGCTCGGCTCTCCCAGCCTGGTGCGCATTGAAGAATCATCTCCCTTTTTTTCTCCCCGAGCCTCATCCAACCGGGTCAGAGATGAAGATGTGGAGGTTCTCTTTGGGAGTGACCAGGATGGAGAGGATCAGGAATGAGTCCATCAGAGGGACAAGACATGGTAGATGTTTTGGAGAGAAGGTCAGAGATAGTTGGGTCATGGACAGAGGAGGGATAGTGAATATATTGGTAGAAGGATGCTGGAATTTGAGATGCCAGCCAGGAGGTCTAGAGGAAGACCGAAGAGAAGATGTATGGAGGTCGTGAGAGAGGATTTGAAGGTAGCTGGTGTGAGAGAGGAGAATCCAGAGAATAGGGTGAGATGGAGAAGGTGGATTTGCTGTGGCCCCTGAAGGGAAAAGCCCAATCCGACCGGGCGACGGTTTCCCAGAATCGGCTCCTTCTCCAACGAAGACCTTCAAGGCCGCCTTCCAAAGAAGCCCAGCGCTGAGCGGGCCGGGCCAGGCCGCGCCGGGCCGGGCCCCCTCCGACCGCTGACTGACCCAGTCCGCTTCCCATGAGTCCGTTAGGACAGGTTGCCCCGGGTGTGCCTGTGCTCAACATGGCCTCCGTCCATGAGAAGGCTAGCAAGGCAGGCTGAAGTCGCACTTATAGCCTTGTTTTTGTAGTTTTACTTACAACCCCTCATGCCAGGTGGGAAAGGAACAAGATGCTGCAGGAAGCGACGGACGTCTGACCCATTCATCCTGTGGGTTTGTCGGTTCCCACTCTGGTTTGCTTTAGTTCTGCCCCGGGTTGACTTCCACGACTTGCCTCCAGACAAGAAAACAGAAAAGAACACCGGCATCTTTGCAACTGGTTGGTTCCATGTTTGAATTGGAGTGCAGACCTCGTCCTCCAAAGGGCAGCCACGTGAAGCAAAGACCTTCAGGTCCTGGGTGTCACTGCAGGAAAGTTCTGGGTTCCAGTGGAGCCTGAGGTGAGTCTGCATGATCTCCCTCCCTGCTCTTGAGATTAACTGCCAGGAGGTGTGCGTGAGAGGGGGAATGACTGTGAGACGCTGTGTTGTACGTGAACGGCGAATGGTTCAGGTTGAATCCCCTCCCCGCATCCTGAGGCCGGCTGGGATGAGCTCCAGGACCTCCACCACCCCTGTGGACGGGGCCGGCGAGATGAACGAATGGATGGCATCTGAAGGGTGCCAGAGATGAAGATGTGGAGGTTCCTCTTTGGGCGTGAGGGGGACGGACAGGACCAGGAAGGAGTCCGGCGGAGACGGAGATGGTTTGGACACGGACGGAGGGGGGGACGGTGACGATCGCTGTAGAAGGATGGTGAGGTCGGAGGTCTGGAGGAAGACCAGAGAGGAGGTGGATTCAAGGGAGCGGCCGGAAGAGAAACGAGAAGACAAAGAAGATAACTGCCGGAGGTCCAATCAGGCCTACTGAAGATACCAGCCGTGGGGTTCCTCCAGTCAGAGCAGGCGTGTCCTTCTCAGCTGTGGATGGGCTCAGGGCACCCAAAGCAAACAGCGCACGTCCAGCAAAGCGGGGAAAAAGCAGCAAAAAGACAACATGGAGAAACACGCAGACTCGCTGTTCAGCTTTTGAAAGCAGCCTCATCCCGTCCTTTGTATTTTCATTTATTCGGGTGCACAATAATGCTTTCGTCCACCATCCACGCAATCTGAGAACTTTAGTTCCTCTTCAACCTTATCTTGTTCTCTCTCAACCCACCTGGCTGTTGTTGTTTTTCTCCATCCCTCTCTTTGTGTTTTTCTTTCATGGCCTCCCATCTGCTCTCCTCCCTCTGTTGAGGGTTTCCTTCTCCCGCCTCCTTTATCGCTCCCTCTCTCCCTGACCTTTCCAGTGTAAAATCCTCTCCCCTCCCCGATTCCCAACCAGGCTCCCACTTTTTAATGGCTGTGGGTGAGAAAGACAGGGTGCTATTTACTGAGGAAAATCCTCCTGAACGAGAGAGGAAAGATTAGAAAAGAGAGCGAGGTCTGGCAGAGCAAAGCACTGTGTGCATGCATGTGTGTGTGTGTGTGTGTGTGTGTGTGTGTGTGTGTGTGTGTGTGTGTGTGTGAGGCTGGAGACAAGCAGCCCATGCTGAATGTTAATAGTCCTCGTGCATACCTCTTTGAGGTAGACTATAGATGTTATTGTTGAGGGAAAACTGTATTCTTTGCCGGTAATTATAAATCTGCTGCCTGACTAGACGAAGGTTAGGGTTCAAATTCAAAGGGTTTTTTTTTTGTTTTGTTTTTATTTTTTGGGGAGTGGACGGGAAATTTCATCTGCAATGGGTCAAGCGTCGGGCAGTGCAGCCGGCAATCACATATCGAGCATGCAATAGAATTACGGCGAGGACGTTTTCCCGATCGATCGAACGTCACGGCTGCGGTGCGATGATTATTATTTAGATCCCGGTGTTTCGCTGTGTTTGGGCAAAGATCACCTGCCATAAACCAAACCACACCGTAGAGCACAGTTTAGAAAGCTATCTCGAAGGGTCACATCGGCAGCTCTCGGACAGAGAAGCTCAAAAATCAAAGTAGGAAGTGTCTGGCTCGGACTTTGGTTCCAGGAAGTAGCCTCGTCCAGGGGAAGTTCTGTGTTCCCACCGGCAGTGAGGGACCAAGGCAGACGTGCATCTTCAGAGCCACGCTTTCAAAACAAACCAGCAAAGAAGAAGATGAGGAGGACGACGCGGACACCATGGAGGTGAAGCAGCCACGGCGTTGGTGGAAGAACAACCATGAACCATCAGATGGTTGGAGTGTTTTTATCTTCTCCCTGCACTGCTTCCCCGTGTGAAGAACCCGCTAGTCGTGAGCTAACTCCATACTCAGTTTAACTGTAGATGGTTCCTCCGTGAGCCCTGGAAAGCCCTCTGAGGCGTAGCAGGCCGTTTTGTTCCAAGAAAACATCTGACCAGAGACCGCAGTCGTATTTAAAAACGGTGCTCTGCTAGAAGTACTGGGTAATGGGTGTGGCTTATGAGTTCAGCCAATCGCCAGTGAGTTCCTCTGGAACGGTAAGATGACTCTGCATCAGAGTAGGAGCTTTCATGGTTCTAGGAGCTGAAGGTCCATGGTACCTGGTTCCTCTGCTTGTTCCTGAGAAGGTTCTGGGGCTGCATGAAGCTCCTCCAGTGAATGGTTCCCATGGATCGGACAGAGCAGGAAAACCCGGTGTGTTTTCCAGTAATAATAAGGTATTTCCCCTGGGAAACCGTCCTGTCCGGCCTCAACATCCCAACATGTTCCTCTGACGGCACAAATAAAGCCAAAAGAGCCATTTGGCTTGCGGGAGAAAGCAGAGGGGCCGCGCCAAATCTGGCATTATGTGAAATAATAGGAGGTAATCAGGGAATCCTCAGGGATTTCCAGCGGCCTGTCTCCAGAAGACGTCGACATGATAGCAACGCTGACCTGCTTCCGCCGCCGAGCCGGGGGTTGTGATTTGATAACAGACTTGCGGTGCCGGCCGCACAGGTGGGTCGAGCGAATGCTATTTGGAAGACAATAAGATAATTCAATGTTGTGCTTCAACACGGCAACGGAGCCCAACAAACTGTTTAAATAATGGCAATCAGCTCGGATGATCTATCGCAATTAGCGCTGTTTCCATTCTGGGTTGAAAATGTGCCCCCCGCCGAGGACGATTACCGAGTCTCGCTCAACTACAATATCATCCTTTGTGTTTTTAAAACCCAGGATCATTAAAAATGTATTACTATGAGTCCTATCAATGCAACAGGCTCAACAATGTTCCACATCTCCATAAAACGTACGCTTCGACTTGCAGCAGACCCACCCCGACATAGCCGGCAGCAGGAGAACTGAAAACAACCCCTCAGTGCACAAACACCGGGCAAATCCAAACCAAAAGCTTCGGGAGAATCCTCCAAACTAGTTCCTGAAAACTCCTTTAAAAGATACTCCATTTCACCTTCCCCCCGCAACCGGGCCCTGCTCTTTATATTAGTCTTGGTCTGTGTGTGCTCCTCGGGAGGCCAGTTAATGAGAGTGTGAAATTAGTGCAGAGTCATAGTGTGTGTCATTTCCACCACAGGCTGCAGCAGTGGGAGGCAGAGCCCTTCTGTCCTTCCCCGTCATCAAACTATCCATCCCCTCCTCATTCCTTTCATCGCTCGTTCCATTGTCCTTCCCCCTCTGCTTCCCCCCGAGCGCTCTTTGTCACTCTCCGACCTTCTGATACTTTTCTCTTTTTTTTCTTTTTTTTTTTTCCCCTCTAAACTCGTACTTTTTCGGCGGATGGCACAAACACTTGCAGCGGAGCAAACTTTGAGTGGGCCATATATGGATTCAAGTGTCTGCAGTGTTAATCAACATGAGGGCTTTTAATAAGTCCGCACAGTGTGCGCGCACACGGGGAACTCTGCGTTCAATCGACTGTTAAACAGCTGTGAAGTGTTCCATTCGGTACACCTACCGGTCTGGCATTATCTGGGGACCAGCGGGGCAAAGCCAGGCTTCCCTCAGATGTGCACGGACAAAAACAGACAAAGACAACAACAGCAAATAATAATAATACTAATAATAACAACGATAAAAACACTCTCGGACGCGCAGACAGGTTTCGCTTCCCGGCGTGCAGAGACACAAAAGCTCCTGAAAGTTTACTTTTGAAAGAGATTCAAAATAATCATCATTTTAGGAGACTGGAGGTTTTCGACGGCTGAGACTTCATAGTTTGGGCAGAGTTGTCTTCTTTCTCCATGCTGCTTCTCCTGCACTCGGGGTCATTCAACCGGCAGGAGGGAGAGCCGTCGCTCCTGGTTGGATTCCCGGCACCTCCGAGCGCGTCCACGTGTTGTTGGGCAGGACAGCGAACCCCTGACCGCTCCCCTGGTGCTGCTCCTTAGCTGCCTTCTGCTCGCGGTGTGTCCATGATAGCTTCAAGGCTATCATGTTGCGCTCCATGTACAACGGTCTGTGACGATAAGGGCCGAATTCTTCTTCTTCAAACATCTGGGCAATTCAGTGTCTCCGATGAACCTCCCGCATGTTTGCGGACCGTGGGAGGAACCCGGAGACTCAGAATCCAACCGGGGACCTTCTTGCCGTGAGGCGGAAGTGCCGCCCGAGTGGACGACGAGCGAAGTCAAAACAGCGCCGCAAATAAATGTCAGCCAGCTGGGCTGCATGGACTTTCCCGCTTTCTCATGGAAGACGGGTCAAGTGCGGTTGTGTGGACATACATCTACGCCAACACACACACCCACGCACCGTCACACACACCGGGGACGGCTCAGCACTTCGCCGTGGCCGGTCCTTCCATGAATGATCACCGTGGATAGATTAGAGGTCCTCTGAAGCTTTTCAAAATGCCAACATCGTTCAGAGCAAGAGGTGGAAATACCAACAAAATGTCAGCTTGAGACCCCACAAGTCAAACTAAATTGGCGGCTACATGCACAATCACGCCCGTACGCTTGGGTTTTTTCCAGCCATCCACTGCGTTGTTTGACACGCGGGCATCGTTACACTCCCGGACGAACAGCACATCCAAATCATTCAGTCACACGGAGCTCAAAGAGCATACTTCGGACAGGATTAAATGTCTGCGCTTACCTGGCCCAGGACGGATTGACCAAGTGAGGATGAACTGTCAGGCACTCAGACATCGGCCTGTTTGCTTTTCGCATTTGCATACGTTGAAAACAGGAAATAATAATAACGTAGCATAAACTAAGGGGGGAAAAAAAGCTGATTATTGATGGCTACCCATGATGTCTCTCTCGCCGTTCCCCTCCCGCCAGACCCACTGAGACGTATAATCTATTCAGCCTGGTTTGAGGCGGGAGCTGCACAGACACCCGGGCCCCAAATGATCGCTCGGCGCCGAGTCGGACGAAAGGAAAAACAAGTCGAAAACAAGCGACATCCTTGGCGAGGCTCGTCTTTGGCCACATTGTCTTTGGAGAATCCAGGTGCCAGAGAGTTGAATAGCGAGAAGGACGGAGGATGACACGACCTACGTGCCGGCGTCCTCAAAGACAGCCCTTCTCATTGATGAAGTCAGCCTTCGGATTTAATTTACCAAAGCGGAGCCGACAAAAGACCGAATCGTCGAATGGGGAAAGATTCGAAGGGAAGAACAAGAGGAAAAAAAGACGACTTTCCCGACACGCGACAACAATGGAATTAAACATTCAGGTCCCGTTGTTTGAAACGCACACACTGCTGTCCCCGCGCTGCGTGCCCTAACTGCTTCTGTCATTAAAGCGGCCAGGAGTTGCATGCCCGGCTGTAGGAGGTGCGGGAATCCATCAGCACGGTGCCAGCACTTCGCCATTAGGGAAGCCATCCGCGAGCACTGCGGCTCCATTGGAGCTGGTGGTGGAGACGCGGGAAGGACGGGGAGGAGGGCGAGCGCTCGCTGTGCCAGGCAGTGCGGGATGACGTTACAGACGACTCGGACGACGCAGACATGGAGCTGGCCGCGCTTTCGTTTTTAGGTGGTTTGTTGAGGCGGACTTTGGGCGGGGACACAGCAAACAGGGTTTGGCAGGAGAAGGACACTTGGA
This sequence comes from Fistularia tabacaria, assembly GCA_901007705.1. Taxonomy (NCBI): domain Eukaryota; kingdom Metazoa; phylum Chordata; class Actinopteri; order Syngnathiformes; family Fistulariidae; genus Fistularia; species Fistularia tabacaria. The sequence goes on from CAAKHD010000497.1 coordinate 28,274, forward strand.
GAGCCACCTGCAAAGCCCATACGGACGGGCACGGACACCGGCGACATCACATCCAACCTTCCTCCCAATAAGACGCATCAAAATATTCAGCCGCTGTTGCATTCAACATGTAGACTTTGGCATGTCACTTGTTCATATTAGTATTGGTTATTCGAAGCATTATGCTGTAATAATTGGAAATGTCTCTGTCAAATGGAGCCCCTGAGGTAATATATCACTGTGTCACAGCTCCATTAAATTAGCCCACAATTAGATTTACACTGCACTAATGGGAAAACTGCCAGGCAGTTTGGACATTGCTGCAAAAGCAACCTTTCGGAATATGTACATTCAAAGAAAGCAGCCGTGACGGCTGTCAACCCCGATTTCTGCCGACAACCAACGGGGCACGTCGAGCGGAGGCCACGGCGAGTGAGTGGGGTTAGCTCTCCCGGATCCTGCTCCACATTAGAAAGGTCCGGATCGATAGACGGACGCTGACACGACACGAGACGCAATTTGATTCAATGTTGTTGGTATGGACGGTCCCTGTCTTCATATGGCTCGAGTACGCTGGCGCTTTCTAGGCTAGAATGGCGGGAGACCGTTTTTCGTCCGAGCGCCATCTCTCAAAGAAGTCAGGAGATCCTCTTCGAGCTGCTCTGTTAAATATGTCCCATTCTGTCATCCATTCATTCCATCACTACCTCATGAATATCGTTGGATTTCAGAGCGGCGAGACGTGTATCCTTGTGCAGAGCCACGGGCTGAAACCGGCTCAGGAGTGTCACCTTCGGAAAGCCAGCTGACGATAGACATCGCAATTGGATCATTCCTCACCTGTATCCTGCACTCTGTTTAGAGACATACAAATATCCACACTCTCATCCACCCGTCTGGACGCTGCAGGGTCTCCACTGAACCTCCTGCACGTGTTTGGACGGTGGGAGGAACCGTGAGGAACCCCAGGCAGACACTCCGCACAGAAAGGCCCCCGGCAGGAATCCAACCAGGGACCTTCTGGCCGCAAGGCGGAGGCGCGACCCACCGCCATCTTCAAGGGTCCGGAATTCCATAGTGAGCTGAGCTCCGACCGGAGCCAATGATTCGTGGCGAACGTTCCTCTCGGAGTGACGAAACGATTCCTCAAATCACTCCCTCTAGTTTTTTGCTCGTGTCTGATTTCTGATCCGAGGTCGGAAACGGGACCGACATCACGGCCGGCCGTGAGGCGTGGGCCGTCCAGAGGAGAGAGAGTACCTGAGCAGCGGCTGGAAGATGACGGTGATGTTCCTCGCTCCCGGCTTGCACACGAACTTCATCTCGCCCCCTTCGATCAGGTTGTCATCGGCGCCACCTACGGGACGAGAGAGGCTCGAACCATTAGAGATCAAAAAAAAAGGGAATCTTGAAATGCAGAACTTAAAAGCGGAGCGGCGAGATCAGGGTCGCGAGGCAAAGCCCTGGGAATCCTGCCGTATCAGATACTGAAACCGCACGTGCAGGAAAAAAAAAAACCTCCGTCAGACGTCAAAGGGCGCGACGGAAAGCCTGCCTGACATTTGAATGCATGGCCGGTGCTCAGCCTCCCGGAAGCCCCAGCGCCGCGCTAACAAGGGTTAATCGGGGAATCATTGCGACGTGACGCGGTCGGGAAAGAAGTGGCAAAGCTGGACGGCGAGGGGGCCCGGGGGAGCTTCTCAGGGTTAGGAAGATGGGAAAAGGGAATATCATAGGGGAGCCAAAGAACACCGGAGCTCATTACCTCCGCTCATGCCCAAGAAATCAATATAATTGACGGAGGGGGTTGTTGTCAGTACAGACAACTGCCGAGCGGAAATATCCGCCGCTCCGGAAGTTTCTAAAGTACATGGTAGATGTTCTGGAGGTCACACTGAGATGGTTTGGACACAGACAGAGGAGAGATGGAGAAGATCTGGGGAGAAGGATGCTGAGGTCTGGAGGAAGACCAGAGGAGGTTCATGGATGCAGAAATTCTTTATACATTTCATTCAGTTGAGCTGATTAATCAAGTGGCTTCGAGGAAAGCATCTGCGAAGGTCCTCCGTCATCCAGGGTCCCGTCAAATCTTATCGCGGCAACTGGACCCGAGGTGACCTTCTTCGGTCCTTCCCGCTCTTCTCCGGCACTCCTCGGCCGGAGAAGCCCCTCGGACCAGCGGGGAAACGTCTTCAGCCCGACTGCCGTGACAAGATTCCACAAATGGCATCAAGGAGACGGCGGGAAACCAGAAGATGGAAAACGTGACTGGAGTGAGTCTGGAAGTGTTTGAGAAAAAAAAAAAAAATCTATGTATGTAATGTATACATGTGGTCCAAAGCTATGCGACATCCAGAGCAAACCGAACAACCTGACTGGAGCTCCAGGTTGTGTTTCAGTGGGTTTAAATTGGGTCGGGTGCATCAAGTGCAGAATGCGGAAACACTGGCGAGAAGCCATCCCAGATCCGAGCTATTCTGTTTTGATCTGCGGGTGCGTACGAGTGTGCGTGTGATTTGAAAACGTGAGTTTTAAGCTTGGCACAAAGCCCCCAGCCTGCTGTTTTCTTCCTTTTCATTTCCATGTCCAATATGGGCTCGTGTGATACAACACAAAAGCACCTCTCCGCCGTGTGAAGGCTCGTTCCGTATTACCTCTGCCGCTCGCCTGGCCCCGCATTCAAATGCATATCGCGCCATTGTTCCTCGGGCCGGGCTGCATAATGCGTTTCGGAGTCCGACAAGTTTTGCCGGAAAAGTGCGGGAAGCGACACTTTCCGTATTTTCATTAAAAACACGGGGGGGAGGCTTTTAGTTTTTTTTTTTTTAGTTTTCCCCCGCAACTTTTATATCAACCGCTTGCGATTCCAATCTGTTTTCCTGCGAATCCCGGCCGCGGGTCGAGACCCAGACAAGGCCCGCTCACCCCCGACGGCTGTCCTATCCGGCCCTCCTTTTTTGGTGCCAACTGAATTAAGACTCAATCACCGGCTCCGAAAACCAAACCGCCTGCGGAGCGCTCGTTCTGCGCGCCGCACCCCCCGCACATTCCCCCGCTCACGCCGTCCATGGGAAGCGCCGCCGTACACCTCGTCATCGATGAATAACATGTCACAGACTCCGGGGAGGACGGCATTATTTCCTCACCCCGAGGGCCTTGTCTGTCGGGTAACTAAACCTGGTACATTTACTTTAACACACACACACACACACACACACACACACACACACACACACACACGTTAGCGCACCAAAACCCCCGCCCATGTATGTAGTCCTGATTACATTGACCAATTTAATTT
>CAAKHD010000498.1:5680-24143 GCA_901007705.1 Fistularia tabacaria
GGGGAAGTGGAGCGGGGTTTGGTCCGGGGGTTGGGTCGGGGTGTGGAGCGGGATTTGGAGCGCGGACTTGGAGCGGGACTTGGAGCGGGACTTGGAGCGGGACTTGGAGCGGGACTTGGAGCGGGACTTGGAGCGGGATTTGGAGCGGGACTTGGAGCGGGACTTGGAGCGGGACTTGGAGCGGGACTTGGAGCGGGACTTGGAGCGGGACTTGGAGCGGGACGGGGATCTGGCTTTAGCCCCCCCAGATGGCTTCTTGTCCGGGGTGCGGCTGAGGGAGCGGGAGCGGCTGCGGCTGCGACTGCGGCTCCTGGAGCGGCTGCGGCTCCTGGAGCGAGAATAGCTGCGGGACCGGGAGCGACTCTTGCTGTGACTGTGAGAAGACAGAGAGCGTTTGGGATTAAACATAGTTTTTTCCCCCGACTACGCCTGGGAACATCTCAAGTTTCAAGGACCGTTTTGATTAAAACTGAAGCTGCCATGGGACATTGGCACTTCACACTTCCTGCTTTCTATCACTTCCTGAGATCTTCAAACATTCTTTTCAAGAATGTCATTCAATTATTCAAAAACCCTTTTCTTTAAATGATTGCGATTTTCAGACAAATGCAGGCCTCCTTGTCGTATTAAGACATTGCAACTCGGGACTGGGAGAGAAGAGCAGTGAGGGCTTCAGTTGTCAGAACTGTCAGAACAAATCTCCCATCTGAGATGTTTTTACTTCCACATGTAGAGAGCTGCCCAGAATGGATTCATTCCTCTACCGGCGAAGATTGTTGAGGCAACTCACCCTCTGCTGTCCTCAAAGATCTTAAGCTTGCGTCCATTCAGCTCTGTCCCATCGAGCTTGGCAATGGCATTCTTCATGTCACTACGGGATGCAAATTCAACCACCCTGCCAGAGTGATAGCACTGTGTGTTAGCAGAGGTTCAGACACGGCAGCCGGGAGAGAGCCGGGCGGACGGGAGGCAAACTCACCCTTCATTTTTGTTGGGCCTGTGAGCGTCAACAAAGGTCACTTCACCTGCTTTTCTCATCAAGTCTTTCAGGTCCTGTTTTAAAGTACAGACGTGGGATGAGTAACAGAAAACTTACGGCGTGTTGCTGAGAGCCTTTTCAGACCTAGGGGGAGAGAAACAAGCAGACAGCAAAAAAAAACAACACAAAACTAGAGCGTACAGATACATGGGTTATCTACGCAGGAACAATGTGTGTGCTAAACCCCCGTTTCAGTGGAGAGCAGGTAAGCACAAGCCACTGAAAATACTGTGTAAATATGGACAAAATCACAGTCTTAATGGCATGAGTTCTTTAGCTTTTAACTGAACTGTAAAAAAATCATAAAAGTGTGCTTGTCAACAAGGTGAGGCACCTGTCAGTTGTGCACAAGATGCTTTAGCTTAAATGTTTATCAGACAATATCATGTATGATCATGTATAAATACTAATAATCACATGAGTCGAATCAGTTTAGTAGGGCTGTCACTTTTTAGCCGAAAACAGTTTAAAAGACTGCCAATTATCCATCTCATCAATTTGTCGTCGGCAGAACTGTCTGACTTACTTCATTTCACTTGGGAGATGCATTAAATATTTCGTCAAGGTTAAATAGAGAGAGACACACCGGGTGACGTCTGACTACCACCAAATCAGTGAGGGGATCGACACAGGTGCGTCAAAGCTCATCGGACACATTGCATGGCTGCACGAAAACTCAAAAATAGGGTGACTCGTCCGACACGCACTTTGCTGCATCGAGGCTCAAAATTTGATCTGGGTTTGAATTCAAACGGGAGACGAACAATTTGGAAAAAGTGACAGACCTATCATGAAGCCTACAAAAGTGTGCAAAATGGTGTTCTGTATATTTACTGCTCATTCTGTCATCTGACAATGTAAGTGTGCACCCCTTTACCACCCAACCCCCCCTACATACCCAATCACATGAGTTTTATGCTACTTACCATTCCATACCCAGGAAGACATTAGCATAGAGCCACTTGTCCAAATAGCAAATGGGAACCAATGCAGTGTTAAGCCCTTGAGAAACGACCTCGGCCTTGACTCGGCATCCGGCCTCCACAAGTAAGGAACCACCAGAGAGCAAGTAGGAGGAGGGGTGTGCGCCTGACTCAGCACCCCCCCCCAGCTCCGTCAGCAACAGATAAAGACCCAAAGGGGAGACTGTAGGGGCCGCAGATTTGAGGGGAGTTACAGCAGTCGGGGATGCCAGCCCACAGAACCTCCAGACTGTGGCTACGGACCTCCTAAGGCTACCGTATCCTGCGCTAGACCACTTTCACCCGCTACGGGGCCCAGCCAAGACTTTAGACCGGCGGCAACTGCGTGTAAGGAGAGGCACCAAATGGACACTATTCAGAAAACAACCAGGAGAGGGCGCTACAAACTTCTGACACCCCCATGGAGGGTGGACATTCACCTCTGATACAAGGAAACCATATCAGAGCAGCTGTTGAAAAACAGTATAATGTTTTTAGTTAGAATGCCCATCATCAAATATTATGTGCTTTTTTTCTTTAGCGGGAAAAATGTGGAAAGTGGTAGACTAAAGAAAATACTAGGGGCTTCCTACTGTAATTAGCCAATTCAATTCAAAAAAACATTCATTACTTTTAATTACCTATCAAATTGATAAAGATTAAATTAAAAAAAATTAACTATAAAAGTGGTGTACAACTGAAAAAGTAGTGCTGAATAACAGAAGGTGAATGTTCAGTCATCTCTTACCTGCCAGCTGATGCGGGAAGAGAGGTTCTCTACTATCAGCCTGTGGTCGGTCCGCACAGGGGGCCCGTACCTGGAGGACCAACAGCATTGTGGGGAAAAAGGCCACAGCAAAATGTCTCACGCTTATTCAGTGAATCAAACGGAGAAAAGTGTGCAGCTTAGATACAGGCGGGAAAATCCAAAGGGAACTGGTGTTGTTTTTAGTTATGTACTATCTAATTCACTGTAGTTATTTTACTAAAAACTCTTAAGTATTTGAAGAGGACTCGTTCCTTCTGTTGAGGCTCAACACCTTATTCAATGAATGAGGCTCAGCAACGAAGAGAACCTAAAATCTTTTCTGTCTCATTGATATACAACTTATCTAAGAACACAAAACATCCTTCCTTTTACTCAGAGTACGTCGATAAGCAAAACAGCCGGCAGCAATGAATCACTGTTTTCTTTGGATCGGGCGCGAGGAAATTTTAAACACAGAAAGTCTATTCACTTTCACACTCAACGATGTTTTTCCAATAATGAAGCAACAATTGTTAATTATTTACATTCATGAAACATTCACCTGTGTATCAACAGGAATGGACGATCAGGGCCATAATTGAAAGATGTTTCTTTTCCCCAGAATGCTAACTTTGCAAGAAAATATTGAAAGTACGATACCTGTATAAAAAATCTTCACATGTGGCTCAAAAAGGAATTTATCCCTGCTCATTAATTCATAAACTAATAATTGAGACTTTACCATACCTAGATCCACTGCTGCGAGAGGGACGATAGCTGTTGAAGCGTCCCATTCCAGGGCCGCCACCACCGCCACCCCTGCCTCTACGGGAGCGAGCATGCTCTATGGTGACCCTGCGATGAAGGAGAATAAATGTTGTCAGTCCGTCCTGACAAGAAGAGCGGGTTGTTTGGTAAAATTGCAAAATAACTCCGGGTGACGACGACTGAGAGACCAAATAAAGGTAAACAAGGACAAAGCAAAGCGATTCCCTGAATATTCTTAGTGTGGGTGAGTGAACTCATTTGGTATCAGCCCTGCTGACCATGATGAGCTTTCATTGGCAACCATTAACTGAACCATTGAGATTATTCCCAGGCAAAAACTAAGCTTGGGACAGGGTTAAGTATGAATTCATATGATACACACAAAGATGTTGTTCGCACTTTGAATACCTCTGAGCATTTGGAAAATACAAAATACCTTGGAATTAACGGTTGAGATCTATTAAAAGATTTTTCCAACTGACTAAATCATTTTCAGTTAGACATAATTTGGTTTTCATTCAATTTTCGAGCCTTTTCAAGAGTGGGGAATTATTAGTGGGGACAATTGAAAGCACATTCTTCTCTTCTATTGTAGGATTGGATAATAACATTAGAGGGTGTTTCAGGACACACGGGAACCACAAAATCCCAGATCGAAAACATGAGCAAACGTGAAGATATGTGAGCATGAACATGTTACACTGAGAAGATCATGAGGATAGTTTTTAAAATGACAAAACCTTCAACCCTCCGGGTCTCTTCTCAAAGAGACCGTCCGGGACAATCTGCTCACCTTTCACTGCAAAGCTCTTTGCCGTTCAACTCATACACCGCGTCATCCGCGTCTCTGTGATCATCAAATTCCTAAGATGACAAAATAGAGACTTGATTTAAGCAAGAGCAGGTTGTGATCACATCAAATCTGACAATTCAATGTTGCCCCTCAACCCTTACCACAAAGCCAAAGCCGTTCTTCAAGTTGATCTCACGGATCCGTCCATATCCTTTGAAGAACTTCTCCACGTCCCTCTCCCTGGCGTGTGGGCTCAAACGGCCAATGAAGACACGACTGCCACTCATTGTATCCTGCTGTGGAGAAAGAAGCCAACGGATGTGAATGTCACTCGACAGCATAGATTTAAAATCATTGCTCCAAAATGACATTTCTCACCATTTGACCAACAACCTACAGCCAATGAAACCAAGAAAAAAACATTAACATTTTAATTTCTTCAGAATTCATGCTGCTATTGCCTTTGAAAAAATCCTTTGTTAGTGTAGGTTTCATCCGTGTATTTTTAATTTTGAGTTTTAACATTTCATTTTAATGGCAGGGTCCTGGATGGAAGGAGAATTGTGTCACGGCAGGCATGTGATTGCATCAAACGTCTGGTCACTGCCCAGGTAGTCAATATTATTAACCCCTACTTGATACCTTTAACATAAAATCTGCTTCAAAACTTTGGGATTTGCCCACAACTTGAACCCTACTACATCATTTCATTCCCCAAAATGATAGAAATTGAAAAACGAAAGAAGAAAAGATTATTTCTGCTCGGCACATGGCCACGAGTTTGCATGGGTTTTTATTACTATTACTGATCTAAAGTGTAAGCCGTTAAAACCGGGCAAACTTGATCCGGGGGGGGAACCAAAATAGATAAACAAACGCGGGAATTCACGGCTGGGTTGACAGTATTCGACACAGACGCTTTCTTCAATAGTGTAATTCAGAAAAATACAACCGTTGAGGAACTCATAATCCAGTTATTACACGCCGAGGAACTTGTTACATACCCGTCAGCGGATTAAACTTTTGTATAAAAGGCCAACACGGCTTTACAGGAATACAACTTGGAACTTTGTGATATTTTAATGGTCCATAGAAAGCTTGTAATTTTAGTGAAGGTTATTCCGCGGTCACATCGCGATGGACTCGATTTAGTAGATTATTGCTCACGACCAGGTGGGACTAAAAATGTGAATACCGGGGATCGCCGTCGGGATTTTCAACCGAAATTGCACATCAGAATAGCATTAGAGTTGTGGGGCGATAACGTTTCAATTCTAACCGTTGCAAGATTGAAAAATGTTGATGGCGATACATTCATTCTGCTCTGAAAGCAACACACCGGCCACCAGGCCTAGCAGCGGTTAGCTAATCCTAACTGCGACGATAGCGTGTTAGCTATGCCCCCCCCCCCCAACTACCACCATTATCACCGAAGACCACACGATTGCTGGGTTATTTCACAACTCGATGGCCTATTTTAATGTTGATGTTAAATGGATTATATGTCATAGCAGATAGCAGCAGAATTCAAATGTATGTTGTTGTTTTATTTTCGAAATCTTCGTAACTCTCGTGTCCCTCGTCGATGGCAGCTGGCGTTCGCCGCGGCAAGCTAGCAATTGTTAGCCAGCTTATATTTACATACCGAAAAAATATAAAAAAAATCAGCGTCAAATTCGTAAAACCGTAGCGCCACTTCAATATCTCCGACCAGACCCGCACCTTGATTTAACGGCGTGTGTCTCCCTGAATTATTCAAGTCGTTAAGTGAGAGTCGTCGGGTCACTGTCTTTCGCTCCGCTCCGCTCGACAGTGAGTCAAAATGGCGAGCCGTCGCTGGAGGGGGGGAGATCAGGAAACGGTGCGGCTCTCAGGTTGCCAGGTTGGAGCGACAACATCAACCGCCGCGGGAAGTGTTTAAACTCGGTCAAGAGATATTCAACCGCTTTTTTAAAAAAATTATTTCATTTTTTCCAACTGCGTTGAAAATCTGCAGCCGAGTGAGCGATAGCTCGTCCGCTTGGATGGGTTTTGGAATGCATTAAAATCACACACGGATGGAAGTCTTTTAGCGGGGGATACCGTGCGGATTTGGCAACCCTGACTGGCTAAACGGCTGCACGATCTGTTGATATGATTTAAAGTTCTAGTAAACAACACACAACAAGTGTTTAGTATCTTATAATTATATTAATGAATATGTTTCATTGAGTGTTTCTGTTTGTCAAAAATACCATTACGACATTTTAATTCAAAATTTAGTACTTGTCCTTTTCTTCCACAATGTGATTTTAGTGTGCATATTCCTTGCAACACAATTATTTAAAAATTCCGAGGAGCATCGAGTTTTTCTAACATACCCTGCTTCCCCTTCTCCTTCTTCTTTGCTGCCCTCTATTTTCCCAGTCGTATGCAGTGTGCTTCCCCTTGGATACACTGGAACTTCCTTTTTCGCAGTGCTGCCCTATGTGATGTCACAGCCCCCCTGCATCTCTTGTGTTACATCACAGGTTCCTACCTCCTCTAACCCTTTTTGCAGCAAACCTTCACTAATGTGAGCACCTTCCCCTGAGCTACATCCCCCCGCACAGCTTCCCCTTTGAGACATGGAAGCTCCCCCTTGCATGGTGTGGGGGGCCTCATCCTCATTGTCTCCCTCCCGCTCAGTAGTTTAGTAGGAATACGAATAACCTATAAATTCTCGCTGCGTCTGTGGTTTGTGCTATCTTTGCCCACTATACTTATATTTCAAGTGACAACAAAAGAAGGGAGTCATTTCATTGTTACTTAATTTCTTTATTCTAGGACTATAGCTTCTGAAATCGTATCGGGTTTTGGAAAATGAAATACAAGGTTTAGGTTAACGCAGTACATAGAAAAAAATACCTGTCTGGTCTGCTCTGTAGAAAGTGTCGATTTTTGGGCAAGGAATACTGATCATTGTGCAGTGCCCTGCCACCTCAAAATAAAGCAAAAGAAAAAAAAATCTAAATGCAATGCAGTCAGTAAGGTGTAAGAATATTTCCAAAGAAAATAAGAGTACAGGTTATTTAGGGAAATAAAGCAAAAAGAATGACTCTTACGCACTTTGTGTGTGTTCAGCAGGAATTGGATGACTGTCACTTTCACAAGTGGTTTGATTTCCTTCCTGAGTAATGGTAGCTGTCCATGAACGCACCGCTCTGGGAGAGCTAAGGGGGGCTGAAGAATATATACCCTGGTTCACTGAGCTTTTGCATTACGAAAGCAGACGGCATGAGTTTAAATTAGAAAAAGTAAAAGGAGAAAATGCTCAGCATTGTCATGACCACGGCCGCTAATAATAGAGGAGACATGGACATTAATGGGCCTGTGAATCAGGAATGATTAGAAATAACAATGACATCACATTGTTCCCTACAGCAACAAACCCTAGAGAAAAAAATGAAAAGGAAGTTGTTTTTTGTCACCCTCCTTAAAAGGCTTAGCGTCTGTAAACACATCTAGAACAGTTGCACATTCAAAGCATGTCCACACTTTCTTGCCAAGATTTATACGAGAAGATTGTGCTGAGGATCAAAATGGAATGACGGCGAGCCACGAGCTTAGCCGTACCAGACGTCAAACACAGCTGAGATGTACAGAGATCGATCGTTCGGAAATGCTCTTTGTAAAGACGGTATTAAGATTGGTTTCGAAATGAGTACCCAAGATGATTCCTTGACTTGTCCTTTAGCAGCTGCCTGTCTTGACTGGGTATCCCACTCGGTCGCAGCAATTTTTAGTTCAGCACTTGACTCAGATTCGAGTGCGAAGACGTGCTTGAGATTTCCACTTTGGAGTAAAGTGTCGGGATCTCAACCGACTTCAGACGCACAAGACGAGGAAACGGTCCAAACGGCTCCAGATTGCCTTTTCATTTCACGTTTGGACCGCAGAGATCTTCCTGAACCGAAGGGAAGAATATAATTGTTGTGACATCACGTCACTGTGTTTCGCTGCAGCGCTGCTCATACCTGTTGGCACCAGTGCTCTTGAGAACGGGGTAAGAGTGTTGATTCGTTTGTTCATTTGATTCATTTGTCATCAGACTAGACAGTGAATTGTTTAAAAGACTTTCAGCCCCGTCTTCCCACCTGATGGTTTTCAGTGCTTTTCCAGCGAATGGTCTGTTGAAAATGAAGACCGGAAATACGGTCAAGAAGGTGAAAGGTTAGGGCGGTCACAGAAAAAAGGAGCGGAGGTAGCTGGGGGTTTGGGACATCAACTTTCATCTCGGGGGTGGATACGGGTGATGGAAAACCCCAGCTTGGTTACACAAGTCGGTTCATATCGTCTCAACCGGCCCTGTAAGGGTTTTGTGTCATTGTGCATTCTTTTATTTTTTGGGGGTGCCAAGACTGTGCTTTTGAGGCGCCTGCACTGTCAAACGTGTTGTGAGCATTCTCGACACCATCTGCTGGTCCGGCTTCCTCTTCCTGCTAAGCTAACAGCGGCTGGAGTAGCCTGATCATAAACCACTTGAGTACAGAGCTTTCCAAAAATAAAATCAGTGGCAAGAAAGTGTAAATTTATTTCCCTAAAATGTTGGTAGTATAATTAAAATGGCCATGATAGTTTGAAGGGTGAGTCATCTGTGAGTTTTTTTTTCCTTGTTTACAATAAAAAGATTGTTTGGATATAAAAGTATAGACAAAAACTGCACCGGTGTATAAAGTCAGGAGTTGTCAGTGTCGCAGCTCGACTTTCTCTCAATGAGACGCTAACAAACATCGAATGGGCGGCCCGAGGAAACTACAGCTTATTAAACTGAAAATAATTTGCCCTGATTAGTCACAACTAGCAATAATCTGGTTTAACTGGCAGCTTGGAGTCAGTTTATAATAGGTGTCAAATTGGTATGATTAAAAAGGCGGCGACTCTTCTCCGCTGGAACGAATGTTCTCAAGTTAAATCCTGTCAACATGCAGAGTTCGACCCCAAGGTGCAGCCTTGCCGTCTCTGAACCCTCTAAACCGGGTGACGTTAGCGAGTTGAGTTTCCCGCAAGTAAGGGAAAAAAAAAAAGTCTGCAGTGTTAACTGAAGGCCACACAGGAGTTACAGAAGAGGGACCTGTTGAAGTTCACCAGATGAGCATTTTGTCGGTAACTCGCGATCAGAAGTCTCGGTTGTCTAATCTACAAAAGCAGCTCTGAAGGCAGGGAACAAGGCTGACAAAGGTTTCGAAGTTCATGGAAAAAGAAATCTTACAGTAACATACGACAAAGGTCAGATCTAGTGGTGGTTTGTCGCGGAGTCTGAGCCCTACCTCAGCGCGCGCAGGGCTCGGGTCAAAGTTCACCCGTCATCCTGGCCGGACAGGGTCTCTGAGGGGCTGAGGACTCCGGCAGCTGCACTCTTTGACAAACTGCAATTGTTTTATTCCTTCCTCTTTTACTCAGAGGGCAAACAGTATGAGGTCAGGTTGTTGTTCAAACCCACGTGCCACTTCAGCCGCGAGCATCTGCGGCAGGAGGGTCCAGAGGTCAGCGGTCGGGATGAAGTTCACACCCTGGTGTGGCGGCAGCTGCGGGAGGAGCCCGAGCCCGAGCCGGCGGCGGCGGCGCCGGACGGGGACGCGGGGTCGTCGTCGCTGGAATCGTTCTGCTCCTCTTTGTGGAGGCCCAGGCTGATGTGGCTCTGCAGAGCAGCCGGGGTCAACCACTCCTTCGGGAGGCAGCTCTGCAGGAAGGGGATGCAGGAGCTGAAGTACGCCAGCCTGTTGACCCAGCGGGGGATTTCCCTCCCACACAGCAACTGGAAAACAGTCAAGCATCGCATAATATGCGCTGTCATTTACGCATTTATTTACAGTAGTGTGGTGTTTGTCACGAGCAGCCTGTACTGGATCTCACACCAGCGTGTGTCACACGACAAAGTGCAAACCGACGGTGAGATCACATGACGCGGCGTCCTGAAACATGCTGCCCGATGCGGATCGCAGGCGGGCCAGATTCACGTATTTTGCACTTTTGCTTCCTGTGCTTCGTCGGCTATTTGCTTTGTCAGCTCATCGCCTTTAGCGAACATTCCTTCCTCCCTTCCTTCTACAAATAGCTGGTGGGCATTTCTCTGGGTTGAGATTCCCAGTGCGCTGGTGATCCCCAGCTGAGAGACTCGCGTTTACTTTTAAACCCCAACCCGGTCATAATGAAAGCAAACGCTAGAGGCAACCAAAAAGGTGGAAAGCTGCACAGTTAGAAAATAAAAAAATATATCATTTTTTAAAGTTCTTGTAAGAATGAAAATAAAAAAATCAATTTAAAAAATGATTAAAAGTTTTCCTCAACTTATTGTAAATGCATTCCGCTAATATATTTGTCTTCTGTGACAAACATACATGCTAAGTGTAATTGTAATTGTAATTTTTGAATTTTACTGTATTTTTGTGAATCATCTTGGAACTTGCCATTCGGGTACGGATATATATATATATATATATATATATATATATATACACACACACACACACACATATATATATACACATACATATATATGTATATAAATATACACACACACATATATATATACATACATACATACATATATACACACACACATATATATATACATGTATACACACACACATATATAAAGATGTGTATCATAAATATATTTCAAATATATTATAAATATATATAATAAATATATATATAATAAATATAATCAACATGACACAAGGGGCCCAAAAACTGAGATGCGACCACTAAATAATCCAAAGCTGTTGTTTTTTTTTTTAATGTCAACTGTAAGCTGTGTGAAAAAAAAGCATTGTTAAAAAAACCCAGAGTGAGGGATCACGATGATCGTGTAATGTCGGGGTGTATCTGTCCACACACACACACGACCCCAAGCAATCTCCCTTAATTGCGGTGCCGCTAGAGGTTCTGCAGCGCAGACTTTAGCCTTTTCATTGCGAGCACAGCCGCATTTTGAGAAAGTGTCGCTCTGGTCATTAAACTAATTGAAGGAAATTGTTGGAGCTGCTTTTCATTTCATGACACGGCGCAATCAGCTGCAGAGAAGGACAAGGCAGCTCCGCATTCTGAAGAAAAACAATGCTATTGTCTCCATTTTTTTTTTTTTTTTGGCTGAGAACATTTGAACGGGAAAACACTGTCATTAAGTCGTGCACGTCGATGGAAATATCAGGGTACGTGTGTTTATTCGGCGAGAATTCTGGGGTGATTGGATGATTTTAAGGTGACTTCTAAGGTCATTTTCACCTTTGGTCCGTTGAACTTCATAAAAAGTAGTCAAGACGTTCAGGAGTTTCCTCAACTACGCCTGCAAAGCTTTCATCTTCCTCCCCTTCTTCATATAACGGGGGTATCTTTGATCCTCTTTCGTTCAGGTTGGGGTGCGGCTCTTTTTTTTTTTGAAAGACTCACATATCCGACGGAAAAGCCAAAGAAGGACGTTTGTCCGGACAGACCTCAGACAGGGAGGAGGAGAAATGGTTGCAGTTCTTGTGCATGAGATGGTAGGCGTTGCCCCGGAACTCCTTCCCGAGCTCCTCCATGATTTTATCGATGTCCTCCTCCGTGAAGTCTGTGGTGCCCAAAACAATGGCCTCCCTGATCACCAGCGGAGAAACACACATCGTCCGGTTGACGTCGGCGATTTAACGTTGCGGCGGCGCGCTTGTGCGTCCACAACTCACACTCACTTGAATTTGAAGGTCTCCCCGAGCTCGGAGGCGTTCCCCGGGTTGATCTCAAAGATGCCGCTGAAAGGGTACGGATGCCCTCCGTATGCAAATTCTACGAAGCAAGACACAGGATATCTCCATGAACGGGGGAAATAAACAACTGTAATTACACTAGATTCATGTCATTATCCATTGTCATGCTGTAATTAAACAATTAGCTCTGCACAGATCCTTTTGCAGTATTTACAGCAATATAATGGGGGAGGAGGACCAGGGATCCAGCTGGGTGTCTGGAGACGCTTCACGCGGATTAATTATGTAGCCTTTGAATTCAGGCCTACGTCTGAGATGCAACAAATATGTTGTGAATAAATAATTTACAAAGATTATGGAAATTATGCATCCCGTTCCTCTCGCTTGCCTGCAAATAATGCACTAGGACTTTAAATCATTAAACACTTATTTCAGAGTAGGAATATCTTTGAAACGGTCGTGAATATAACGTATAAATAAATAAACGGATAAATACGTGTCTGGTATCTTTTGAGAAAATGATGTTTGGCTGGTGCTTTGTTTCGATGTCGGCAGCAGCTTCACACACTCTTTTGAAAACTCAGATTGTCATGAAAGCGAACGCGGCGAAACACACTGAAGAGCACTTTGTAATCGCTTAGAAGCGAGGAAAAGAGGAGAAAGTCTCAGTTTTATCAGAAGCTCCAATGTCAAGCTTGAAAGTCAGCGGACAAATAAAAGTAGAGGAATCACACAGTGAACAACAAGTGTTTCATAAATATATTACATGGTTATGATACCTATACAGTTTCCTTGGTGTGTATGCGTGCACGCACACACACACGGCACACACACAGAGACACACAAACACACACACGGAAGTAATAGCCTGAAAATGGCAGTCGATGTTATTCACCGCCTGACGATTTATCAGAAAAAAGCAAAGGTTTGGGTCTGTAAAACACATCAATTTGCATGCTTTCTTGATGTCGCTGAGGTGTTGCTATGACGACCAGCCACGGCTATGCAGGCGGCGAAAAATCAGAGAAAAACCTCTGGATCCTCGTTCCAAGCGTGGAACCAAGAGAACAGCCTGAAGCAGAAAGACGTCACTGATAAAAATGGGACCGGCTATTATTGTGCTGAAGCCAAGCTGGAGCTATGTTGAGCCCTGTTTGCTATTTGTTTTTGTTTTGTATTATTTTTAATGGGAAGCTCATTTTTTGACGTGATATCAGCTGAGGGCTGAGAGTCATCATTTGAGTACGAAGGCCTCTTTGTCTTAATATTATTCTGTCAAATTTCTATAGAGATGTCATGAAAGACGCGCAAACAGGTGTGAGGTGTAAAGAGCGCCAGAAGCGATCGGACGCAAACTGACGGAATAAGCAAATAAATGGGATTTCCAACTTTTCATCAATGAGATATGGAGAGATTAGTTCCCCAACACCTTTTTGAAATTCACATTAAAATCAATAAGAAACGTACCAAGTATCAGCAGCTATTTCTTCATATGGACACAAAGAAAACAAAATAATAAAGACAATGAAAAATTAGCCTTCAAGCAGCCAAATGTAAAAGATAGTTCTAATCAAATTAATATGATGATTATATTTGGAACAAAACATTTTTAGATGATAAAAAAATGTGTAAAATAGTTAAAATTAAAACAAAAGTTTAAAATCGCACCTCTTAGTACTGGACCATTTATTAGTATGGATTAAATGCCTCTGAAAACCTGACCCTCAATTTAAAACATTTAAGAAAACCAGAACAGAATTAGCTAATCTCATCTCAGCATTTTATTTTGATCTGTGACTCGAGCTCGACTTACGAAACCTAAATTTAGAGGTGCGACCGAATCTCCACGATGACCACGTTCCACAGAGCGGAGACTCGATGCCTCTGCTCCACGAGAATAATGGGATTCTGCCTGATCCACTTTCATGCTGGTTTCTGCCTCTATTTTTCCAAAACACACACACACACACACACACACACACACACACACACACAAAATAATACACCGTGATTCACTGCTGAGAAATGGGGTCACTTCATGACGAGCAAAACACATTTCTTGTTACGACTCGTGTGTGTGTGTGTGTGTGTGTATGTGTGTGTGCGTGTGTGTGTGCATGGCTGCGGCTCAGCTCCGAGTTCCTATGCAATGGGATTTCACAAGTTTAAGGAAAGGGTGGTTCTCTTACCTCTGCCATAAAGTTCAATGCCTGAGTGGAAGACTCCAATTCCCAGATTGGAAGTGTATTCGTTTATCCAGTACTGCAAAGACAGGAGCGGATGCAGATCCTTCAATATCATTTTGAATGCAATCCTATCAAACCAGGGGTGCAGCAGAGGCTCTGCAGAGCACCATCAAGATTCTCACGAAATGTACAAGCACAATGAAATATAAGGGAGCAAATACATCAAATATTACCAACGTGATGTGTCCTATCCATTTGTACTTCTCTTATTCATTCGATTTCCTTTTTGTCTAATTTCACTTTTTTAAATGTGTTCTGAACAGATTGAAAGCGTGTCATACAGCAAACTCAAAGATGCACAATTTCGTGAGTTTGGAGAATAAGCTGTTCCTTGGAGGCTTAAAAAAATGATTGCATTTAATTGTTGAGTTTAGATTTGATCTGTGTAGCTCAGCTTTGTGAAACATTATTTTTTTTCTCATATTCTATTTTAAACGTAACATTTAATTTTCGACCAGGACGTGTTCCTGTTCCAGTAATACATTTAATTACAGGAACCGTTTCTGTATTTTTTTTTCGTCATTTTGATTTGAATGCAGGTTTTCCGCCCGTTATTTTTTCTTTTTCCTTTGTGGTTTTATTAAACCTAATTGCAGTAATACAACACCGTGCCATCCTCCACATAATTCTCTATAAAATATCAATCACCGACATACATTGGGCAGAAAACGGCGAGCGGAGTTACTGATCTATCAGGCCTGAAGGTCTTTGGACCGCACAGGGAAAAATTCACACACGAGCAGCTCCTGCAATCCAACCTCTGCAACCCCACGTGACCCGGCAGACGGATCGGGGGATAATTCAAGGCAGCCGACACTCCCACGCCCTCGGCCACCCCCCGAGGAAGAGCGAGGAAGAGCCATCCTTGCAGCTGTCGTCTATTAATAATGGAAGACGTGATAGAAGAAAAGCAAATCTGGGAGTCTCCTCGTGTTCCCGGCCTGACCTCTACCCTGTTAGCGCTCCAGCTTTTTGCCATTTCATTCCAGGAACCGGGGAAACCTCTCGGTTTCCAGGAATCTACCAGGCATGGGAGGGGAGACGGAGACGCCCCCAGAGGCCGTAAACAAGTGCAGCCTTGGAAGCATTTTAGATGTTTATTTCTTCTCGTTTTTTTGCCCCCCAGTCTTGCTTTCGGCGGTGAAAGTCTGCCGGAGCAGATGTATCACCCGCAGCTTTACATTCCCGCCGGTTTCGCATGAATGACGATCGATCCTTCTTCGTCGCTCCGCACCACTCACTTCCATTCTCCTGTGTTGTTTTTGTTTTGTTTTTTTTAAAGCAAGACTGATACTTGATAGTCAGAGAAAAAAATCAATAAATTGACTGATATCCTGAGAGAACATGCGAAGACACCAAAGCTAGAATTGGGGGAAAGAAAAAGTACTCAATACAGGAAATGTCACATCTCATATTTTACCGATCACATATGTTTCCGACCCTCCGTGACATGTGAGCTGCTCTGGGATGTTCAGAACAATGTTAGAGACTTTCAACAATCGCCCAATGTTCATTTAATGTCCGGGACGTGTCACTCAATAGCAGGAGGACATCAGACGGCGCTTTAAAATCGGATTTTAGGCATAAAAAAATAAAAAAAATAGATTAGCGACAACTTGCACGGCACAGGCGGATAATTCAATGGCACAAAGACAATCATCAGATCAATCCCACGTCAGGGAGAGCCGAGGGAAGAAAGAACACAAACGCTGGGACTTCAGACCAACAAGATGTTCATCTCCAAAAGATTTTTGTGGACCTGAGCATTTGAAAGCTGTTGGGAAGAAGCTGTTCTCTGGTTAGCTGCTGTCAGGGTCAGGGTCGACTGGCTGGTGTGAAGCGTCCAGACAGGGACGTCAAAATGCACATTCGGCGAAACATCAGCATCTGAACACCATCGGTGACCGACGGTCAGATCTTTGACTGATTCAAAGTATTTAAAAAGTTACGTTTTCCCGGTTCGAAATCAGAAAAACGGGCCGGCATAAGTCGATCGGGGTGAGAGCCTCAGCCCGAGCAGCTGTCACTGCTGGCCTCGCGGAGATCATCATTGTCATCTGTGAGACGACGTAAAGGTGTCAGGCCAGGGAGCGCAGTAGGACACTGCAGCTGGCTGAGGATCGGGAGAATTCCTGAAATCACAGAGTGTCTCTCGCTCTCTCTCTCTCTGGATAACAGCGTCACGCACGGAATGGATCCAAGCTTGTCTTCACTCTCCGGTTAAAACATCAGAATCAGTCAATAAAAAGAAGGCGAAGAATGACTTCAAATCTCGAATTCTAATTTTTTTTCTTCCTTGCTTGGCTTGTTGTTTGATAATGATGAACAAAGTTTCACTGGTCTGCTCTTTAGAAGTAGCTTTTCGGGAGTGTTTTTTTTTCCCTAACAGATTAACTTTTGGACTTTTTTTTTTTTTTTTTTTTTTACTCAGGAAATGACTTGTTTTTCCTTCCATTCTTGTGTTTTGCTATAAAACTGAAAAGGTTGCTTGAGTCCAGCATCCCGGCGTCCAGCCGTACCTCCTTCAGCCCACTCCCATCAAATACATGAATAGGTAGCCACAAATAAAACATCCTCTCATCAATTTTAGACCTAAGGACACGATATTGCGTGTCTGGTCATAAAGCTGCCTCCAGATCGAGCGCCCTTCAACTCTGCCAACAATGTTTTTGCAGTAAATTGAGTGGTTTAGTGGATTTACAGCCACATGTTGCATAACATTCTCACCATGTGGAGCTACAACGAAGTGTGTGTGTGTGTGTGTGTGTGTGTGTATGTGTGAGGACAAGGCAGTGGGCTGCACGTCTCTGAATGAGGACGCTTGTCCAAGGTTGATGTGAGTGGGTTTATCATGTGAGCTGTGGGCTCAGGCAGGCTCTTACCTCACAAGTCACATGTCTGGATGCTTTCCATGGTATAACAAACCAATTTGAGTTGTTGAAAACGCTGACTGTTGGCCGACGATCGGACCGATGACAGGCCACTGTCCGAGTGTTTAAAACGCGAGAACTTTTATTTTGCTCAGCGGAGTTAAAATTCTTCACTATTTCATTGGAGGGTTTCTTATTTGAAGTTACATTTCCGAGAAAATGTAAATGCAGAAAGCGTTTATCAAAGAAATGCAAGAGAAACAGATCCAATACGTATTTAAGTGGTGAAAATAGTGTGTGTGTTGTTCTTTTTTACACATTTATCGAATAGACGTTGCCAGATATGGTCTGAAACACTGTAAAGAAATCATCCAAAGAAGGAAAGAAATACTTCGAATGGGAGAGAAATTACCGGAGAAATACAGACTTAATGCCTTGAAAAAGACAAAAAACGGGTTAAAAAAAAAATCTAATTTCTTGTTGTTTGTCTTGCGTTTAAATCAACCGCTACTTTTGCCACATTTTCCCAATTTTCACTCGATAGCTCGGCAAGAAATCCCCTCTTGAGTAAAACACAGCCCGCTTCAATGACATGAATTCATTCATTTTAGTCTGAAAACAAAGTGGGACAACAGGTAAGATGTCTGAGGAGGTTCTCAGTCGTCCAGGTCACGGTGAGTTCTTGTGGAAATCTTCTTGTCGCCGCAACTGGACTCGAATTTCTTCACTGGAAGACGCTTCGACCCCCGAGACGTCCGAGAGGCTGAGAGATCTGAAGGAGCCTCTGGGACGAGGCGGTCGAAGCGTCTTCACGTCCGGTTGCCCCCGACAACAAGGTTTTCCACAGGAAAGACGGCGGGTGAGAGTTTCGGGGCCCCTGAAGGTCAGCGGCTCGTGATCCGCGCCCTGCAAACTGAAGTCATCGAGCGAAACGCGGTGGCTCTTGGAAATTCTCGCCGCTGGGCCGGGTTTGAATTCAACAACCGAAAGCAGAAAATCCAACCTTCTGTGAAAGGACGGATGTTGTTCCGCGAGCCTCCTACGGCGGGACGGGCCTGCAGCCGGCGATGCTGCTGCATCCACCTCTCGCTCCCTCCTCCAGAGTCAAATTACAAATCTCCTCCATCGCAAAGACGACACCGAACTGAGCGAAAAGTGAGTGAGGTTTGGGTTTGCACTTACCATATCATACACGTTGAGGATGACAGGTTCACTGGCCATGATTTCAACCTGAGCTGCGTCCACACCTCCGCCGTTCTTGCTTTTTTTTCCACCCCTCTCTCTTTTCGTGTGGGTTTTTTTTTTTTTTTTTTTTTTGGTGGGAAAGTTTT